>JAOTJB010000001.1:27871783-27888842 GCA_027123815.1 Erythroxylum minutifolium | reverse complement strand
TTAGTAATAAAATATTTATTTTATTTTAAAATAAAATTAAAAAATCACAATAAAAGTTTAATTAAATAACAAATTAAAAAAGTTTTTTAAAAAAGGGGTTAATATGGCGGGAGGGAGTTTAAATTTTCAAAAAAATTGAAAATTTTGTAATTTAATTCTTATATTTTTTAAAATTTTCGATACTGACTTAATATATAAGTCTCTGATTTCATACCGAAATTCAGTTGATATGGTACCAGTTGGTACGGTATGAAAAACAAAAGCTTGGTCACATAGGAGATTATAATTTATGATCACCCTCGATATTATTATTATAATTTATCATATTTATATAAATCCTAATCACAATTCAAATTTTGTTCGAATAATTTACCTTCAACCAGTTTCTACCATATTTCAGCTGGCAGGATGTTGTCGTCGGTCATCCAGTCTTCCAAATAGTTTTCATGATCTAGCGTAACTGCGTAAGAGGAAGGGCAAGTGACTAATTAAGAATTCAAGAACACAAGTATTGATTAAAAGCAAATAAGAACAAGTCAGTGCCATTACGAGTACGATACTGAGAAATGAAAGTCATTGCCTTCAAAAAGGAGATTAATGACTTTGAAAATCAAAGTACGATCTTTTCCTTGACAAGGAGATTATTTTTTTGGAAATTAGATTAATCTCTTTCTTTATTTATTTTATTCTTATATTTTTTTGATATTAGAAAGAAAAAAAAACATACATGTGTTTCCAACAATTTTTAGATCATTTATTTATAGCAATTCATAACTGGTATACCTTCAATTACTCTTATAATCAATATTTTAAAAACTGGAACCGAAGATAAATGGGTGAGATAAGAGATTTAAGATTTAAAAAGTTTAATTGTTATAATAAGATTGAAAGAAATTACCCTTAATTTAAAGTTTAATTTAAAAAATTGTTAAATAAAAATTAATTATTTTATTTTAAATTATATAAATCAATTCGTTTACAAAAATTGACCGATTATTTAATAAATTAATTAATTTTAACTATAAAATTTATTGAAATAAATCATATCCTAAACAAAAAAATTGTCGAGTTTAAAATTTTCACGACTAAACCGCCCAAATTAGTTTTAACTTTTTAATCATAGCTTATAACAACGAGTGACTTATTCACAAAAATTTAAGAGAAATAATGATTTAAAGATAGTTAATTAACAATTTTTATAAATTTATAAAATATTTATCTTTTATCTTGGTATTTATCCAAGTTTCATGCTATCATTATCCATTGACTAAGTATAAGCTATTCTATCTAATTATTTTTATAGGTACTTTTTTTAATTTTATTGGTAATTATAAAACAAAAAAAATCAAAAAGGAATCTTATATTTAAAAAATGTAAATTGCTATAAATAAAAAAATTTCTTTTTTTCAAATTTAAGTTCAAAAAAGAGATTATGATAAAGTGCTAAAATATACCCATGAAAAAAATAAACAAAGAAATGTAATGATTTATATAAGAAAATGAATTTATAATTTGTTATCTTAATGTTTAAAAATAATTACCAATTGTTAATGGAACATGGCAAGCCAATATGCAGTTTCGGGTCTACAAAAACTATAATCTAAACTCATTTCAAGCTAAGCTTTGAAAGGCTTGATCATGGGGACCGGCATACTTTAGAAGGTCCTGGTGGTCATATCGGCTATGTTTTTGCATCAACTGGACTTACTGCACTTAAATGCCGATGATCCCTTCACTATACAAGTTGCATGAAATTTGCCACCTCCTTGGACTCCGCTGTGGCAAATTCACTGTTCCAGTCGGGGTCAGTCGCAAGAGGTAAGAGTTCTGATGATATTCCGGGTATCAGAACATTATATGGATTATAAATGAAGGTGCTCAGTCGGTTGTATATTACAGAGATCAGAATAAATATCTGTAATCTATGCCTATTTCACAAAGTTCAACAATGTCTTCCGAAATACAATCACACCCTTAACACCTGCAAATGATGCATCCATTGCAAGGATAATCACTTTATAGATCACTGCAAATACAGGAACTGATCGTGAAGCATCTCGGTCGTAGGAGAAAAAGAAGAGTCCATTCGTTTCCTTCGCGATCAGTTCCTGCTGCTCCTGGCATAGTCAACAAAAGTCTCACTATAACCCAAATAACTTGACAGCTTTGTACATTATCCTTGATCTGAAGTTTCAGCAGTCATTGATATAGTACGCAACAACAAGAACTGTATGTGAAAGTGCAGAAAAAGAGAATCAAATGAAACAAAGGCTATCGTCTTGATTACAGTCTGAGATGTCTCACATCTACTGTTCTGCTTTGACCAATATACACTGTAAGATATTTCAACCATAACCAACCACCCAAAGAAACAACTTATACAGTTATTTTCAGGCCCCTCAATAGTAAACAATAACAACTACTTAGTAAAAGTCCCGCTAATCCGTGGAGTCTGAATTACAAATGTATGTTATATCTCCCTCTTCCATGCGCACGGATTACAAATAACAAACAATCAAAGGAAAATAACTGCAATCCTTTGAAATTTGTCAAAAGAGTTAAAATCCAACCATTTGAGTAGGTATAGCTAACCGATTTGTATTTACAACTATAGTTCGAAGCTCATAAAAAATGAGAAATGTGAAACTTGTGAAACAGGATAGCAAGAAGTAACCTCTTGAATGTTCCACATTCAAAAGCCTATTGACAAACCATAAATTCAAAATTGTCCCCTAGCAACCCTGAAACAACTAACCAATCATGTCCCATTCCAACTGTTGGAACATTTGTGATTGATTATCAGATAGGTTCCCAATTCATAAATTCTAATGAATAAACAATAAAACAAAATCTTAAGCTAAGAACAATGAAACAAACATTCAATCCTAGGCCAGCTTATGATAGGAATCTTCATCCGGATATGTACAATGAAGCTACTACTTTCTGGAGGTGTTCACAACGTCAAAACTATCTATCAAATTACCTCATTAATGAGAGCCATGACCATTAACAGTCATTTCCGCTATAGCCCCTTTGGTCGAAGGCACATTCCCCTCTTCTCTTATCTCTTCCTCATCAGAATCCAAAGTGAAGTGACCATTTTCCCCTTGTTGAAGCTCTTCTTCAAGAGGCTTATACTGCATAAAAGCTCCAGGATCTCCTTTAGTTGTAACAATCACTGAGTAGACAGCAGTCAAAAGAACCACAAGAAGAGCAAGATGACAATTAAACAGAAGCGTAGCAATCCCTTTTCCTCGGTGATACTCGTGCATGCCTCCACACTTAATGCTGTAATTCCCCCGACTTTTTTCGTGCAAGGTACAACCTTGAACAATCCAATCGGAGTAAAACGAGATGCCCATTTGCACAAACCATGTCCCCTGCAGAACAAGCCCAATCCCACGAGCCAATCTCGCATATTCGTTCCCTTTCAAGGGAGATTTCAACTCTATAATCGTCGAAACAACACAAATCGTAATCGGTACAAGCATCAGATCAAAATACCTGTTCTCGACCCCAGCAGTGTCCTTCCTTTGGAAGTAATATAACAAAAACTCTTCCACAAAACCAAACAGAAGAATAAAATTAATAAGTGATGGAGGAAAACGAACAGACCCTGAAGAACTCGATACCACACCCATAATAGCAAACAACAAAAACAGGAAAGCAACAGCCATGATTTGCAATTGGAGGGCCGACCCAATCCCGTCTCGTGCATTGATGGCGCTAAACAGAGAGATCAGAGAGTTGACGATGAATAAAAATGAAAAGACTGTGACGAAAACATAGGTCAAAGTAGAAAAATTCGATTCTTTTTCAGGTTTAGGGTTTGATTCGATACGGGCTTTTGATAATTGGGAGAGAGACAAAGATGGTTGTGTGTTCGAGCATGAACTTGACGAAACCAGAGACTCCCATGCTCCAATGAGAATGAAGCCACCACCTGCAATTGTGAAGATGAAGAGCCCCATTCTTTTTCCCTTGTCTCAGGATGGATTAGATGCGTCTGCGGTCAATGATAATGGGGAAATGAATCGAGTTTGAGAGTATAGAATTGACGGGGGCAGACGGTTGCTGTCTTTCGTTTTCGGATGTCAGAGGCTTCTGTTCGGTTTGACTTTTCTCTTGTTGTTTTCAGTTCCAACTGCTATTTTGTTGATTCTGAGTCTCGACCAACTCTTGGGCTCGATTCAATACACTCTGTTATTTGGGCTCATTCATGAGAAAAAAGCTTCGTATCTCAGCCCTGTTTTAGAGGACGAAGATGCTTCTCTTGCTCGTTCTCTGTTAGGCAACAGAGATAAAAAACTTTAGGTGTATCAATGGAGGTCTGTTTAAATGTTAATATTCACCTTTTTCTCAAGTTCATTGAAAACAGAAAAACATGGGAGCCAAAGGCCTGAACAACTGTGTCTGTGTTGTCTATGTGATTCTTGCTTCTTTTGGGGTTTCATACTTTCATGACTGTTTAGGAAAGGTTGGTGTCAGCAAGAGTTAAAAGACAGGTAATCTACAGGTGGCCGTCATTGGGTTTTTAAGGAGCCTGACCAGAAATTGGATCGAACCAACTAAACTCATATACAACTAAAACATCAAACCTCAACTCAATAATTTAAGACAGCCACTCAAATCTCAAATACCAGTTATTCGAGTTTTGTCAGGGTGAGCTTTCTTTTAAAATTCACTAAATAAAGAGTTCTTTAATTAAGTCATAGGTATAAGTTTTTGTAGTGTGTTGGAGAAACCAATTTATAATAAGATAAATAGGCTTTACATTTTTTCGTTATAGAAGAGGAGTTATCGTAAAAATTAGAATAAAGGAGAAGAAAAAGAGAGACCTACCCTATCGTTTTGGCATATGGGGCAACAAATATTTGATGATATAATCAAGAGGAAGCAGATCATTATTGACGAATATTCGATGTTAGTATCTCCTAAATTTGTAGAAAATACTAAATTAATAAGATATTTCAATTTGTACTAAAACTTAAAAATAATTGTACTTATCGTTGAGATTATTATTATTACAGTGTAATTATTAACTTACCAACAATCATACTTTTATACTTAACATTAAAGTAAGGTTAAAGATTTGATTTATACTTCAATATTTTATTAAAATAATATTCATTACATTTTAAATAAAGTGCAAAGATAAGAGTTTACTTAAATATTTTATAAAATTTTGAAGTAAAAAATAAATATTTAACCAATCTTTTTTTTAAACAGACGAACCAGTAACTGCTATCTTTTGGATGCGCAATGGGTAAACTTTTGGATTGACATAATAGCTTGTAAATCATACTAATCAGATATTTCGTACTAGGCAAGTCCTGTATGACAGGCTCGATTGAGAGAATGTAAGTAAGAGAATTTGAACACAAGACCTTTTGACCTCATGCCCCTATCTCACCAACTTAATTTTGTTATGATTTAGGATGTTATTAATATTATTTTGAGAATATTAAAATATCATGTAATATTATAAATAATAAAATGATATTATTTTAAAAACTTAAATTGAAACAATATGTCAATATCGTCTTAAAAAGGGTTCATGTCATGCGGGCTCTGTTTCGGGCTGGCCCAACCTTTCATGCCCAAGTTCGGTCCAAAGTTCAATTAAATTAAATCTTAACGCAAGGCAAGCAGTGAACCGAAATGTACATCGTTGGATCACGAGCAAATCACGTGACAAAATCTTGACATGTTCACTTATCAGTTCAGTTGTGTTCCTCTGCGTGGGATTGGCTTAATCCCCATGAAAGATGTGGCTTTGTCTTAACCATCTCTATCCTCCACCATTGCCTCCGCCACCTAAAACCCTTCTACAACCCTCTTCTCGGCCACTTTTCCCTATCCCCAAAAGCCTTCTCCTCCACTCTAACCTCCCTCTTACGCCCTCTTCCAACTCCCACTTTCACTGCGCCGTTAACCGCTCCAATTCCGATATTCAGAAACTACCCCACTCCGCCATCCAACGTATCGCCGAAAAGCTCCGTTCCCTCGGCTTATCCGAGGAGAAAGGCGATAACTTGTCACCGGAAAGTGGTGCAAAAGCTGCTGGAGAGATCTTCGTACCGTTGCCTCACCAAATTCCCAAGAATCGGGTCGGGCAGACGTTGGATCCCAGCTGGAGCACGCCGGAGAATCCTGTTCCGAGACCCGGATCAGGGTATGCGATAACGAGGTACTATGAGCTGAGTGATGAGATAGAGAAAGAGAGAGAGAAGGCAGCGAGTAAGAAGAAGGAGAGAGTTCCAACTTTGGCGGAGTTGACTTTGTCGACTGCAGAGCTAAGGAGGCTGAGAACTATTGGGATTGCGGAGAAAAGGAAGTTGAAGGTTGGTAAAGCTGGAGTTACTGAAGGCATTGTGAATGGGATTCACGAGAGGTGGAGGAGGGAGGAGGTAGTGAAGATTGTTTGTGAAGATTTTTGCAGGACTAATATGAAGAGGACACATGATTTGTTAGAGGTTAGGACCTTGATCTTTGGAAATTATGACTCTTAAGTGTGTTTCTAACTTACTGGTGATTCAATTTTGTGTTCTGTTTATATGTTCTTGTTCTGGTTTTGTTTGATTTGCCTGTAGTTTAAGCGTCAAGTGAGCTCGATAATAATAACAAGAATGCACTCTGGATTATAAGGTTTGGAATATAGCAAAGTAAATCTGTTGTAAGTTCTTTGTTTCTTATTTGCAGAGAAAAACTGGAGGTGTGGTTGTATGGAGGTCTGGGGCTAAATTAGTTTTATATAGAGGTGCTAATTATAAGTATCCTTATTTCAAATTAGACGATAACTCGACAAAAGAAGGTAATGTAACGTGCTCAAATGTTGATTTGGGAGAAACTGATGGCGTAGATAGTTCTGTAACAAGTCCAAGTAGCAAAATGGCTCATCCAACTCTGATACAAGGTGTTGGTTCCCCAAATATAGCACGATTTCAGCTACCGGGTGAGGCACAGCTTGCGGAAGAGGCTGACCGCTTGTTAGATGGATTAGGTCCACGGTTTACTGAGTGGTGGGGCTACGACCCTCTCCCGATTGATGCTGACCTCCTACCTGCTATTGTTCCTGGATATCGCAGGCCATTCCGCCTTCTTCCGTATGGCATCAGTCCTACACTAACTAATGATGAAATGACAACACTAAAGAGGCTTGGACGACCCTTGCCTTGCCATTTTGCTCTAGGTGAGATTGATTTCCAATTTCATGGGGTTGTGTTATTCTGGTTGAACATTTTATTACTTAAAATTTCATTCTTATATCAGGTAGAAATAGGAAACTTCAAGGATTGGCTGCTGCGATCGTTAAGCTATGGGAAAAATGTGAGATTGCTAAAATTGCTATCAAGAGAGGAGTTCAGAACACCAATAGTCGGCTGATGGCTGAAGAGTTGAAGGTTTGTTTAGACAAATTTAGTCTTTTGTTTCATTTCATCGTTATTTCTATTTTTTTTATCACAAGTACAAAACAACTTCTAGTACTCTTTATCGTTCTGTTCTTTTACCATTCTGTCTAGTAGGAAAGCATTCCTGTTATTTAGGAAGTATGAGAAAATAACATTTTAAGTAATACCTAATCTACTTGCAAGAATCAAATTGATGCTTTTAGATTTCCTTTTTTGGTTGAAGTGATTGAGCTCTTGACCTTTTACTTTCTTTAGTTATTCAAATGCAAAGTTAGTTCTACATCGGCTGTCAGAATGCATTGGTAGTAACTTATGGTGGCTGAGGCAGATATGCATTTATGATTGTAATTCATTAATAAAGAAGATATGAGATATCAGTTTAAATGGTTCTTTATGTAGAAGAAATTTAAAAGAGATCTGCAAACTTATCGAACAAGTACATATACACATAGATCTAAGCCTCACTATTCGGGTCACAGAAGATTCTATACTTAATCACTTGTGTTCCATTATTTATGTACCATTATTTATGTACAAGTTGCTTAGGTTTCAAATCTTGTTCAAACCTTCTTATTGCATAGCGTTTATGATACATCTGTGTCTCAACCTTAAAATGTGTGTCTCAGTGGCTGACTGGAGGAACTCTGCTTTCACGGGATAGGGAGTATTTTGTATTGTATAGGGGAAAAGATTTTCTACCACTTGCAGTTTCTTCTTCAATAGAGGAGAGAAGAAAGCAGGGCTTATATGGGGATAAACAGAGGATGGATGGTAGGACATCAGCTGAATCTTCTCAGGATATTAAAGATGGGAGTGTGCTTCGTGACTTTGGAGACAAACTTGATGACAACAATGACGAGAGCTTCGATCTCTCAAAGCAAAGGAAGCTAAAGTCCATGGAGGCTGCAATCAAGAGGACTAGCATCAAACTATCCTTGGTATGATTTTGGCAAAGGTGGTGAAATTTTATTCCCCATATTAGATTCCATTTCTGTTACGTATTACATGTTCTGACAGGCACTGGAGAAGAAAGCTAAGGCAGAGAAAGTTCTAGAAGAGCTAGAAAACACTGAGATGCCTCAAGAAAAGGAGGTTGACAAGGAAGGTATAACTGAAGAAGAGCGATATATGCTGCGCAAAATTGGGTTGAAGATGAAGCCTTTCCTGTTAACAGGTGAAATATGCTCTCTTGCTAGGATATTGATCACAAAGCAAGTGCTGATGTTTGGTCCATTCTTTAGGAGTTCAATGGTATTTGAAAGACCATCCAAACGGGAATACTAACAGAAAGGTTTCTGATTACTTTTTCTCTTTTCTTGTCAGGTAGACGGGGGGTTTTTGCAGGAACAATTGAAAACATGCATCTTCATTGGAAGTATAGGGAACTAGTGAAAATAATATGCAAAGAGAAAGGTTTGGAATCTGCTTATCAAGTAGCTCGCACCTTAGAGGCAGAAAGTGGAGGAATTTTAGTGGCTGTGGAGCATGTTACTAAGGGTTATGCTATCATCGTATATCGTGGAAAGAACTACCGGCGACCTCCTTGCTTGAGACCAGTTACCCTTCTGAATAAAAGGGCAGCATTGAAGAGGTCCATAGAAGCACAACGTCGGAAGGTAGAACTTAACTTTCCATCTCCATGCGTGAGTAAGCGAGCATTACTGTGCATGCATTTGCATGTTGGAGCATACCTTTGACTTGAACTGTCGATGTTCAAGGGATTTGATGTGGGGAAATTTTACTGTTTTTAGGCCTGTTGATAGAACTTTTGGGCTGAAGGCCCAGGGACCTAACTTGTGAAACAGTTTATGGCTTCAGTTTGATTTTGTGCAACCATTAGAATTAACCTATACTTGTGGCATATTAACTAAATGTCTTGGGACTTCTATTCTTAGGTGAAGATGAGACGTTTACCTGGGTTTTTTTGTTTCTTGAGTTTGAATCTTGATCAATAAAAGAAACTTGCGAACTTCTTTTCTGACTAGTTAAGGAACAAAAAGTAGTTAGCTCCTAAACCATGTGACAGCGTGCTGATACTGTCAATGATACTTTTGGGCTTCTGATGTAGTTTCTTCCTAACAGTTGAGCCTCTCCAGCAATTATGTTCTTTTGAGTGCATGTTTGCTGCAAATTCAAAATATGTCTGATTTTATTTATTGTACAATTTTTCTCAATGCAGTCTTTGAAACTTGATGTCTTGAGGCTTACGAGAAATATAGATGATTTAAAACTGAAACTGGTGAGTATCTGATTAGTTTCAGAATGGAAGCTTCATGCGTTCGTGTTTTATTTATTGTATGATAGATGTGGCTAACAAATAATTTACTTTTCTAACCCAGGCCAAAGAGAATGAAGCACTCAATATGCAGTCAGTTGATGATTCAAGATTTCAGGTGGTTAGCTATCTCTTTTATATACAGACACAGACAATAAGAATATATGAATGTACAATCATTAAAAATGTGTCAAAGATCTTCTCTTTTTATGACTTTAATTCGTATTTCATCCAAATTTATGCTCCATTTTAAATTAACAGAATCAGTGACTTTTTTTTGTGTGATTTAGGTCGAAGAGGATATGAACTTAGCAGATTCTGATGCACAAGTAAAATATGACTCTGAAACAAGGTCTGATCATCACTCCAATTCGGTTGTTCCTGCTAACGGAGTGGAAGTACAGGTGAGGAATATATGGAATAAAAGTAAGCAGATATACTTCATGCTATTTTTATTTGTGTTTGCGGTCTATTGATGGTTCTTCATTCTAAAGTGCTGCCTCTTGTATCCTACTGGATGGTCTATACAATCCACATCAATTCTTCTGATGGATTGGATTGTTGTCAAATTGCAAGACCTGCATGGTTTTCACTTTACCTCCAACATGGATGTCTTTTCTTTTTCTTCTTTATGAATCATATTGATTACTGGCCTTTATTATCAAATCTTAGTCTAGAGACACAAGTGGAGCTGATTTGACCTTTGATAACCTTATGATAGCAGGCTAGCCAGTGTGATCTTTCTTCAATTGTCAATGGAGATGAGACTGGCAACACCGAACCTGAGTGTGAATCTACATTGACACATGTTGAAACAAATAATAGTCAGTTCACTGCTAGACCTGCTGATGTGGTGTTTATCCCTGATGAAGTCACAGTAAGATTTTCAATAATTTTTGTGTTTCATTAACGTTTCATTCTTCCTCTCTGGCTGATTAGTATCATTGGCGGGGATTTCAGGCACAGGTAAGGGGATCTCCTTGCCTCTCTGATGCGCAGCATGGTCATTCTGACAAGGATGCAATACAGCCAACCATCAACTCACCTGAAAATTTGTTGAAGGAATCGATTTTGCATATTCCAGAAGAAAAGAACAGAATGCCATCTAGGGTTCAGCTTTCGAACAAAGATAGGTTGCTTCTACGAAAGCAAGCCTTGAAGATGAAGAAGCGCCCAGTGCTTGCAGTAGGTAATTTCCACTCTCATACATGGTTTTCTTTGTCCCTCAAAATTGTTCATGTTGTTCCTGTGCTTGCTGTTCCTGAACTCTGAAATTGGAAAGTGATTTTTCTGCAATTCTTACAAAATACCAAGACTTGAAATTTACCTTATTTTCTGATATCTTTGAGTTCAGTTTGCCTCTCGTGGAGTTTTTTATAGTGTTATCCAATTATCATAATGGATTCTGTCCACCTTATATTGGCAAGCAAGTGATCACAGTTGCTTCTCAAATGAAGTGTTTGATGCAGATAGTTGACTCTAGAATTTCTGCCACTTTTCTCATGTATCAGGGAAGAATAATATCGTAACTGGTGTTGCGAAAACAATCAGGGCTCACTTTGAGAGGCATCCTCTTGCTATAGTGAATGTCAAAGGCAGAGCTGAAGGAACGTCGGTCCAAGAGGTTATATTCCAGCTTGAGGTCTGTGCACTGAATTTTTATCAAGTGATGCTTTTGTTGAACTTGAATAAATTGGTTCACAGTCATGCTTCTATAAATTTCGCAGCAAGCAACTGGCGCTGTTTTGGTCTCCCAGGAGCCTAGTAAAGTCATACTTTACAGGGGTTGGGGAATTGAATTGGAACCTGGCCACAAGCGCATGAAGTATGCTCCAGATTTGACGAGAACTTCAGTAGGCAGAGAAGATGGCACCGAGCGTGCAGTTTCTCCCGATCTCATGGCAGCGATAAGACTTGAATGTGGGCTGCAGAAAAACTCAACTCCATCATCTGAAAATTAAGCATTTGTGGAACTGGTTCTGCCTCTACTATTTAACCCGTAAATCCATGCCTTCTGGAATGCTAATGAGTGCACTTAACGAAGAATTCATCTGTGATGATTTCATTACATGAACTTAGTGACTCCTATTCATTACAGGTATAACGGACACAAAGGATTCAAGCCGTTCCGTTCATGCATTTCATCCGGTTCATCCGGTGCAAGATGTCTCGATATGATGAAACCAGCTTCTTTCCAGTAGATCAAGGTTGAGCTGGTTAGTTTCAAGAATAAACAAAAACAAAAATGTCACAACACCATCTCCTTACACGAAAATTTATCCAAATGCAAGTTGTTTATGGAGTTTGTGATCTAGTTCAGGCTTGGAATAGTTCTTTTTGAGATTCCATAGCTGGTGCTCCAACCTGTACATACGTTATTTACCTTTTTGAGAAAAATATGAAAGCAAAAGCTGAATGAAATCATCATTTCTTGTTGAAGATCAGAAAGTCGTCAAAAAATTGTAGAATATCTGAAAATTGTATTGAACACGATGATGAAATCTATTTAAACACTTGCAAAAACAGGGTTATAATCAGAAATAGCAACTAGGTTTGGATTCTCAAGTTAAAGTCACTGGATTACATATTATTAAAAATAACTTTTGACTTGATTTATACAAATTTTAAAAAATTAATCAATAAATTAAAATTTCAAGAAATTTAATACTAAATTAAAAAATCTTAAAAGTTAAATATCTTCTAAAAATATTAATAATAATTAGCGAAGAAACATTAGTACTGTGTTGAAAGTTAGGTGTACATTTAAAATAATTATCTTAAAAATTTACATTTTTTAATTTTTAATAAAAATAATTATTAATTATTAATTAACCTAAATAAATTTTATTTTTTAAATTTTTAATAAAATATTAATTAAATTAATTTTTAAATTTTTAGAAAATAGAAATTAGCCAAATGATAGACAAGTTCCGTAGACCTTAATGCAAGTAATTTCTGTGTGGTCTCTATGAGCCAGCGACCGATATTTTACCTGAAACGAGTGGCGGGTACGGCCTTTAACACACAACTTGTAATCCTAAGACTGGATCGAAATACTTCAACAGTTCAACTCGGATAAATAAGCACTGAGATTCTTATAAATAAACTGGTGTTTTCCTTGTTTCAATACATTGAACTGAAGCCCACTTCGGCCATGACTCTACAAACAAGCTCCTGTAGCTATGGTGGTGGCATTTCCTCCTTGGTTGCCCCACCCAGAATCTCCCCTCAGGCTCATCGCACCCTGTACACTGTTGTTCGCGCCCAAGGTAATTTGGATGAATTCTAGTTGAATTTGCTTCGTTTTTATTAAAGATTCTATCTTGCTTCCTTTTTATTAAAGATTCTATCTTTATGCTTATATGGTTGATGTACTGGTTCAAATTCTCACCTTTCTACTGCAATGTTTCGCGTACTGCAAGTAAATATTGGGGAATTGATGAAAGAATTATCAGATAGGACTAGTTGAATACTCTCTTCTGGGAAAGAAATTTGAACCCATATGGAGTTCTTTTTTAGTGGGTTTCACTTTGATTATACTTTTCTCTTGCTAATTGTTTTCTTTCTTTTTTCCAATGCATTGAATTGGACGGTATTGCTCAGCGGAACCGTCGGATAAGTCCGTGGAGATAATGAGGAAGTTCTCAGAGCAGTATGCTCGCAAATCCGGAACTTACTTTTGTGTGGATAAGGGAGTAACTTCTGTGGTTATTAAGGTAACAACTAGGTTTCTGTTCGTTAATTGTGTGTTCTGTGTCTATTTTCTATCTGTTAAAACATGAATGGAAAATTCAATTCGCTCGCACCTATAATTTCTATAATTCTTCAATGTAGTTGTTTTGTGATTAATCTTTTAATGTTGGTATACTGTATTAAGATGCTTTTTTTGAAACCCACACCTTGTTGTTCTGGTATCTTCGATCTGCTGTCTTTGTTGGGTGCTCTTTACTTTGCGTTTTACTTGGTTTTGGTTCCTCAAGCTTTCATAAATTGGAAATAAACAGGGCTTGGCTGAGCACAAAGATCAATTGGGTGCACCTCTTTGCCCTTGTAGGTAATTGTCATTTTGCACATCCCCCTTTGTTCTCCTTAATCATTGGCATTTATTTAACATAGCCGCAGCAATTTGTTTAATTTAATAAGTGGTGTGATTTATTGTTTTAGTAATCTTCTGATATTGGCTTTATGGCACTTAGGCATTACGATGACAAGGATGCAGAAGCGAAGCAGGGCTTTTGGAACTGCCCATGTGTTCCCATGAGAGAGAGGTAAATGAACATTTTCCTTTATAAAACATTGTAGACATTCAGTAGACAGAATGTCTTGGATAGTGTTTGGGGGTTTCAAACATTTTTATTTTTATAAAAAGCGATGTTTCTAGTCGTGCTACTTTTTATGGTCCTGTTTTCATAAATTGATATCACATCATAATTCTATCCTATTAAGATTCTGTGAGTTAATGAAATCTGGGATTAGAAAGTATTCAAAATTGCTATTTGATATTTTAGAATTAGAGCAGTTATTATAACTGCAACATGTGTTAGTCGCAGAAGTAAAATTGTTTAAGAGACACTTAAGTAAATTATGCTTGTGTGGTTTATTTGTTGTGCATGTGGAGTTTAGCGGACACTGAAATGCTGATTAGGTTGGATAAAAAGAAGTCGTGCAAACCTGCCTGTGTTATCAATTGTTAATGATTTCTTTGAATTTCAGTGATGATCATCCTTTGGTATATCACAACCAAAACCAGTTATAGTTTGGTTTGTTATAATTAAAATTTACTGTGAAAGTAAAAACCATTATGACTTCCACCAAAAATTTTGCTAAAGGGAACCAAGATACAGCGACGATAGCTGTAGAGAGGCCTGCAAACAAGTTCATTGATTATCTTTAGTTGCCTGTTGTCTTTCATGGTCACCTAGAATTAGAAAGGAATCTTCTAGTTAATGAAATCCTTTTATTAGCTACCTTTTAAGTGGTATGAGCCAGAACCATGGCTTGTTCAAACTGGATGATGAGGTTGACGGTCCAGTCTATCTATCATCTATTGGTGATTTTGTTTTGCTTTTTTATACGTGTCCGGAGATAATGGCGAATGCTACCAATTAGTAATGGTTTAGATAATGATATCACCTATTGGGCAGAAAGACTTCTGCCTGTAAACTTGAATTGCATGCATCTCATGGTTCAGGAGCTACTTTGGCCTGGTAAACTGAAGTTTCAAGTATTAGTGATATGCCTATCATTATTCATACATGGGGAATGTATCAGAAAATTTTTACTTGCTTGGTTTTGTATAGACACACATAAGCTTCTTCCATTTCCTTGTATAATTTGAGGTACTATGTTGAAATATTCCAAGACACTGCAAATTTCTAAAACTCTGGCTGATGTTTGCCATCAGTTCATACTTGGCCATCCATTTTTAATTGTAAGATTGTTTTTGCAGGAAGGAATGCCACTGCATGCTATTTCTCACACCGGAAAATGATTTTTCTGGGAAGGATCAGGTAATTATAAATCCCGTTTTCGTATTTCTGAACTTGCCTAATATATGCTATTGGAACCTGCAATACGAATGAGTTTATTATGGTTTCGGTGTTTCTAAGGCTTGACATTAGAAATTCCAAACTAATCAATTATGTCGACACACAGAAAACCATTTGCTTTTGCACTCACTCATGTGATCATCGGATGAATTTTGCATTTTGCAGTCACATTGTTACATTTTTCTGCATTCTGTTTAAACATCTGAGAAAATAATCTCCTTTTTCTCTGCAGACAATCTCATTGGAAGAGATTAAGAAAACAACAGTAAACGTGTGAATTTTTAAAGGGTACTTACTAGATGAGTATTATCTCTGTATTCGGACACGGATCATGTGTATGTATATTACGTAATGTATCCAAGTCATACAGAAATCTGCTGCCTTGCTAGTCCTTTATATTTTGACCAACAGATTCAACTGGCTGTCATGTCCTTTTAACAACAGAACAGATGCACTTGTTAGCTGGAACCCCTTCTATGGCTACTGTCTCGTGTCCTAATCCCCCTTTTACCCGATCCAGTTCCGAACCCCAGTTAGATTTGGATACACTGTTAGTTATCATATAAATGAAAACTACACTTTGAAAATGGTACCATTTAAGAGAATTACCATTTGAAGACTTCCACTGTTTTTCATTCCTGTTCAAAGGCTTGGAATAATTCATCTTCTTGCCAAGATCAGCTTTCAGTTTCAGTTTCAGCTTTAGTTTTCTTTTGATCCTTTTATCTTTTTTATGATTCTTTGGAAGGGAATGAAAGTTGCAAGACTTCAATATGATATTCACTCACAGTAATGAGATTTGAAAACCCAAAATGTTGATAATGACCAAATTCTTTGTCATACTAAAAGACCAAATCTTTTGGAACTCTTGAGTTTCATGAACTCCCTGGTATAGTTTTTTGTATCATAATACTTGACTAAAATTTATTGTCTAATTTATTTAAAATTTGTAATTTATAGGTTATTTTGATTATTTAAAGATTTAAGTTTTTTTGTCAAATAAAAGAAAATAAAAAACAAATATTTTTGTGTATATATATATTAATTTGACATAATTAGCAAATTGAATTTGACTTGAATAAAATTTGGTTAGATTTAAATTGGATTTCGTTCAAGTTGGTTCAATTCAAATTGGCTTAAGTCATTAAAAAATATTATTATTTTTTAAATAATTAAAATCTTAATTAATAAATAATATTATTTTATGTGGGTAAAATCTCAAATTTTATAGAAATTTTCAAAAAATTCATGATCTTTAAAATTATTTAAAATTTGCTTTTATTTTTCAAATTTTCAGGCTCTATTAAAAAATATTAATAAAATACATGCAATGTAAACTTTAGACGTGGTTGAATTGAATATTATTTATATAAATTTAACTTTTAAATTCGAACTGAACAAATTAAATTTAATTAAAGTTGATAATTTATTATAATTATTTTAAATTATTAATTTAATTTTATATTAGTGATATTTGATTTGTTCACATATGATATTTATATTGCGTGTGTTTCGTCGATATTATTTTAACTGAACTCTAAGAGAAGAGTCTTTTTTCTAAAAAATTAAGTTTAAAAATTAAAAAATTAAAATTAAAACATACTTTAATAAAATATTAATCATTTTTGTGTAGGCCGCCACGTGAGATTAGGAACAGGCCCAGCCCAGTGATTGGCCAGAATCGTCGATCCAAACCCAAAAGTACTTTCCTTCCCCGCAAGCACGACGTGTGACTGTGAAAGTGAGCCCTTCTTCCAACTTAGTACTTACGTTTCCTTCGTCGTCTTCTTGGTCTTTTTTTTCTTCTGCTTTTGCTTTTGAAC
>JAOTJB010000001.1:27830644-27847407 GCA_027123815.1 Erythroxylum minutifolium | reverse complement strand
ATAACCCTCTCCAAAACAAATTTTTATACACACAAAGCATATTTTTCATAATTCACATTTATTCACAATTATACCGGGAAATGTCATGAATGCATGTACAGTCATTTACATGTGCAAAATTCCCTATTCATGTGCATATATGAATGCATGAACATAGCAATACAATGTTAAACACTCCTAACCCGTTCCAAATTACTATTTTACCCTTCCCATTGGTGAGGAGATGTTACAAGTCAGGTAACTCCTTGACCTTTATATTCATGAATCCAATATAGCTATAACCACATCAAGTTCTTGGTGCTTAGATAGTGGAGCTTCTAACCATGTTGTTTCCACGATGTAGGGGTTCATATCCAGAAGAAGATCGATTAAAGGGGAGCAGAAGCTGACGGTCGACAATAATAAGGAGGTGGATGTTTTGTATGTAGGAGATGTAGGATTAAACGTCGATACGGGATTTGTACTATATTTACAAGACACATTTTATATACCATCTTTTAGGTAGAATATGATATCTATATCAGGTTTGGATAAAGAAGGTTATTGTTTTGCATTTGATAATGTAGTTGTAAGTATTTCTATCAATACAAGACATATCGGTACTGCCTTCTTATCCTACGGATTATATAGTATATATCTTACTCTTAATGAAATGTATGCCTCTTCTTATGTCGCCGAACTTGTTACTCGAAAGAGAACCTTCATAAAGAACACATCATACATATTGTGGAATAAATGACTTGGCCACATTTCCAGGGAGAGGGGTTGAGAGATTGATAAAGGATAAAATTCTCCCAACTTTGGACTTCAGTGATTTAGAGAAATGTGTCAATTATTATCGGGGTAAGTTGACCAAGATAAGGAAGAAGGGGTCAACTCGTACTTCAGGCTTATTGGACCTCATACATATAGATGTTAATGGTCTCTATATGGTCACGTTGTGTAATGTCAGATACTTCCTGACATTTATAGATGATTATTCCTGCTATGGTTATGTGTTCTTGCTTAAAGAGAAACCTAAAGTTCTTAATAAATTTGAGATCTTTAAGACTGAAGTTGAGAACCAATTGGGAAGATCCATAAAGATTGTCAGGTCTGATAGAGGAGGGGAATACTATGGCAGACATGGGGTTGTAGGACAAAAAAAGGGTCCACTTGGCAGGTGTTTGGAATCAGTTTGAATAGTGGCTCAGTTTACTATACCAGGTAGTCCTAAGCAAAATGGTGTAGTCAAAAGGCATAATCGCACCCCAAAAGACATGATGAGGTCAATGCAGAGCAGGAATAACTTACCCGAATAGCTTTGACGTGAAGTCATCAAGATGACATTATATATCTTGAACGAAGTCCTGAGTAAGTCAGTATCAAAGATGTCTTTTGAACTCTAGAATGGCTAAAAGCCAAGCCTTGCACACATTTGTGTATGGGGCTGCCCTGCTGAGATGAGATTGTATAATCCTTATAAGAGTAAATTGCAATCTCGTTCAACTCGTTGCTATTTAGTGGGTTATCCTCACCACTCTAAGGGCTACAGATTTTACTATAGAGAAGGAGGGGCCAGAATAGTGGAGTCACAAACGGAAAAGTTCCTGGAATACAATGTTTATGATAAGGGAGGATCCTCACATCCTCCAAAAGTTAGCAGGACAGATACTATGATCATTTTGTATCCGCCTCTCATACAGTTAGCTTCGGTGGATGAAAGCCCGAGTACCATGCCTGAGTATCATTCTTGAGCAAGCACAGGAACCTACATCTATTCAAGAAGAGGTTTCTGAGGTACAAGAGCCTGTGTAGTTACGCAAATCCATAAGAGAGAGGTGACCGACTACCTCATCATATTACATAGTATATCTGGGTAAGCAAGACTATGACATTGGACATGTTATAGATTCAGCTACTTTTTCAGAAGCCGTTTTTGGACCCCATGCAGATATGTGGTAAGAAGCAATGAAGAACAAGATGCAATCTATGAGTTATAATAAGGTATGAGAGCTTGTTGATTCACCTTAATATTATAGTTAGTTGCAAGTGGCTATTTAAGACCAGGAAGGACACACAAGGTCAAGTTGAGCGATTTAAGGCACGTCTAGTTGCCAAGGGATTCGCTCAAAGAGGAGTTGACTTCAATGTTACCTTCTATCCTGTGTCCTCAGAGGATGCATTTATAGTGATTATGGAATTACTATCTCATTATGATATGGAGCTACTTCAGATGGACGTTAAGACCTCTTTCCTGAATGGTGACCTTTATGAATAGGTCTATATGGAGCAGCCTGAAGGATTTCAAAAATAGGATGCAACTGACAAGGTTTACAAGTTGAATAAATCAATATATAGCTTAAATCAAGCTTATGTCGATGACATCTTGCTCGCGTCAAATGATTTGACCATATTGCATGAAGTTAAGCAACTTTTGGCCAAACATTTTGACATGAAGGATTTGGGTGAAGCATCTTTTATCCTCGGTATATAGATTCATCGGGAGAGATCTTAACACTCGTTGAGCCTCTTACAAAGCACATATATTGAGCGAGTACTGTAAAGGTTTAATATGGCTGAATATAGACCTATTGTAGCACCTATCTCTCATGGAGAGAGATTATCTTTGGCATAGTGTCTAAAGAATGAAGTTGAGAGAGAGGCTATTAGGAATGTTCCGTATTCTAGTGCTGTTGGTAGCCTGATGTATGCCCAGGTGTGCACTAGATCAGACATTGCATTTTCTGTTAGACTGCTAGGTTGATATCTGGCTAACTCAGGTGTGGGCCATTGGAATGTAGTCAAACGGGTGTTGAGATACCTAAAGGGTACCAAGGATTATACGTTGACATACAGGGAAGTTAACAATTTGAACCTCACAGGGCATACGGACTCTGATTTTGCTATGTGTCTGGATGATCGCAAGTTAACTTCAGGATACATTTTTATGATGATAGATGGTACGGTATCATAGAAGAGTGTCAAGAAGACACTGGTGACTTCCTCAACCATGCATGTAGAGTTTGTTACATATTATGGAGCTGTTACAAGGCGTTTTGGCTCAGAAACTTGATTTCTGAGTTGTCTATAGTGGATTCGATTGCTAGACCCATACGATTGTATTGTGATAATCTTGCTGGAGTGTTGTTGAGTAACAACAACAAGAGTATCATAGGGTCTAAGTAATTAGAGGTCAAGTATTTGATCATAAATGAGCTGGTCTGGAAGGGTGACGTTGAAGTGGAGAATATCAGGACTAAGGATTAGCTGATCCGCTCACTAAAGGACTTCCCCCACTAGTGTTTGCTAGACATGTATTCAGTATAGGCGTGTTGAAGTCCTTAGGTAGCAGTAGTTAGGGATCACTGTATTTTACTCCTTAAATGATTGTACGTTAACTTTTCACGAAAAACTGTTTGAAATCGTAAGTAAAGATTGACCTTTGACGATGATTTCAGTTAAATCTTTGTTGACGATTTTTAAAATAGTCGTTAAAAGGTTAACTTTTATTGATGAGGTTGGTCTTATGTAGCCTTTTTTGCCTATTTTGTTGTAGTGATTTCTTTTGAAAAATATCTTTTTATTTTAAAATTAAGAATGTGATTTTTTTTAGAACAGTCTTGTGAAAAGATAATGCTTAAGTATTAAATTTTTCTAAAGAGCATTTGATAAGTTAACATGATAGAAAGTTGTTGAGCATTTAAGTAGTTGTTTTAAAATAATCCTAAGTTTCCTATAATACTTCTTATACCAAGAATTTTAAGCAAGCCAAAAATTTGAATGATACATTCTTGTCTTTATTTCACTCTTCCACCTTCCAACACTGTAGAGTTCATCTACTATTAGCTTCATTGAGCATTTCACTACCATATTTTCTACTCTCGATATCATTCCCATCAAGCCTATTAATTGTAATTTCTCTTTGTTCTATATATATATATATCTATCATCAACTGCCTAATTTATTTATTCACTTTCATCAATTATACACTTATTCATCCATTTGCTAAAAACATTATGTACTTCGTAATGTTTGCAATTCCTACGTTAGCCACGACATTCGCTGGAACTGCTTCTATAGCATCCATTGATCATTCTTGTCTATATCTTGTTCATTGATTTAACGAACAACTTGGGCCACCGTAACTTTAACCTCATTCCAGAAACTTCCTAAGTGTCTTATTTACACTCCATCATAAGTCTTTCTTAATTATGTTAATTTCAATATGTTTATATAGCGAAGTCACTACAGTTACTGATTATATACAATCCAACAAATTAACCTATGAAAAGTCAGTCAATAGGCAAGAAGAGTTACTTGACATGGTGCATCTTTTGCATCTAACCACAACAGAATCAATTTACCATCTTCATCTAGGATTTCCTTATTGGCATCCAAACCTTTCTTATCGTCCAAATGGTACCTAATGGTATTATTACCCATTACACTTGTGTCTGGTATCGAAACTTGGTTATATAGGTATACCTTTGTCTTAAAGAGGCTCGTTATGGATAATATGAAGTCTTGGGTGATTCCGTGATTTAAAGGACAAGTAATCATTACTTTAGAAACCTATGAGCTTTCTTCCGTTTCTCTTTTTTTTTGTATAACCATGCCTTCTTCTGATTTTGGTTGGAAGTTTTAGATACATTTTATTCAGTTGATTTTCTGTAGTATCACTCACGAAGGCAAACAAAAGGAATAGATAACTTGATTAAAGAGGCGATCGTAAAGGCAAATAAGAGAGGAGCCAAGGTGATGAGTCTTAGACTACTGAATCAGGCTAGTCATTAAAATCAAATGTACATTGAAGATGAAGTTGATTAAATAATTAAATTGGCATGTATAAACACAGTGCGAGGAGATGAATGGAAATGGAGAGTTGTATTTGAGAAGGCCAGGTCTCAATTAAAATTAGTGGATGGAAGTAGCCTGACAGTAGCTCTTGTCTTAAACATGCATTCCAAAGGGCACACAACTTAAGTAGGCAGATGCACCAAGGTTGCTTATGCTGTCACGCTTTCACTATGCCAAAATGGCATTTAGGTAGACTACCACATATTATGCAAACTATGCTAAAGTGAATTCCTGGAACTATATATATAATTAGAATATGAACTATGAATGAATTCAAAATTCCTGTACCATGTAGCCTCATTATATGAGCATGAGAACGAAAAGCTCAAGCTCAAGCTCAAGCTCAAGCTTGGGAATTAATTCAACAACTTATGCTCAAAGGTAAAAGCCTACTAGGTCACGTTGGGAATTAATTCAAAATTGTAGAGTTGTTAAAATTCCTTTTACATAGGTCTTTAGTTTGTTTTTAATCTTATCTTTTAATCTTTTAAGCTAGATTTATTGGCTGAAATCTCTATTTAAGTTTTTTTATTTTGCCTATATAAGGCAACCAAGTTTATTAATAAAACCACTTCAGTGTTATGTATTCTTTTATCTTATCTTATACATGTTCTTTTCTTTAAAATTTCAATATGGTATTAAATCTCTAATTATTCTTGAGCTTGTAAAGCATTAATCACTCATAGATCCCTCAAGATCTTTGAGGCTCTAATACCATGTTGCTAGTGCAAAAGGTTTGGGCATTTACAAAACAACTGCAGATTTAAAAAAATTGAGGAAGAAACAATCATAGCACAAGCGGCACAAGAAGAAACTTTTTTAAAAGATTGTTCGTGAGAAGTGCATCATGGAGAGATGTGCTCCAATATCTATAAGTTGATGATAATGTGCATAAACAAGTTTGAAGACAATGATAAGAAGTGCATTATATTTGGAGAGAAGTGCTCCATCCACGAAATTTTGAGTCAAGAGGGATTATTGAAAGTTGATTCAAATTAACATTTGTTTATTTTTCAATTTGACTGAGTCTTTGAAATTTAGATTTGTATTCCACAATTTTCTGGTTTTAGTTAGTCATAGATAGTGTCAACAAATTTGATTATAGTTGAGAAATTTTAGGCTTGTTCAGTTTCTTATAAACCTATAAATAGGTCCTTTCAGATGTTGAATAAAACCAAGCAAAAGTCCTCTACTTCATTTGTCTCTCTTTTTCTTTCAACATAGTATCAGAGCTACGGTTATTCTTGGGCTTGTGAGGATTTACTAGCAACATGGTATTAAAGCCTTCAAAGATCTTGAGGAACCTATGAGTGATTAATGCTTTACAAACTCAAGAGCAAAGAAAGGCAATTAGAAACCAAGAAAGTGAAAAGATGGAGGAGGGAGGCTATCTAACAAAGGTTACATCATTAAAAAAGAAAGGAAACATTCCTCAATGTGGCCATTGTGAGAAGTTTGGTCATGAAGAGAAAGATTGCGAGCATAAAGGGAAGTCTCGATAGTTTAGGTGTAAATGATTTAGAAATTTGAAAAACGATTGCAAGTTCAACAATGAAGAATAAGTAAATATAATGCAAGTGATTGAAGAAGACAATCTATTTTAGTTGGTGAGAAGTGCACCAAGATGCATCATAGAGAGAAGTGCTCTATGGAGATAAGTGATGAGTAAAGTGCTAATGTTGAAGAATAGAGATAAGTGCTCTATTGAGAAGATCGGAGAGAAGTGCTCTAAAGGAAAGAATTGTGGAGAGATGTGCTTCATGCCTGTGCCTATGAAAGTTCTTTGTTGTACAATTTTGAATTAAGTGCAATGTTGAGAATTAATAAAAATTGCATAGTTGTTAAAATTCCTTTTAAATTGGTCTTTAGTTTGTTTTTAATCTTATTTTATGAGCTAGATTTATTGGCTGAAATCTCTATTTAAGTTTTTTTTATTTTGCCTATATAAGGCAACCAAGTTTATTAATAAAACCATTTTAGTGTTACATATTCTTTTATATTATCTTATACATGTTCTTTTCTTTAAAATTTCAACAGGTCATGGAAGGAGCTACCTTTAAAGCTCTCCTAAAGTAAAGCCTGACGTTAGCTATGTTTACATATTACTTAGGTTAATTATAAGCTTCCTAGAATAGATTGAAGAAAAATAATTTTTGTGAAAACAAATAAACAAACCAACTATTGTAGGTATGGTTAGTGGGAGGTTAATTACCTAAAGAAGAAAATTTTAAGGCATTAAAAGGAGCAACATTCATTTTCTTCACACAGTTCCCTCCAGAGAAATGACACCAAGATTGTTTCTACTACACTAGCCCTAGAAAGACTGTCCCTAAATCATTTCAGAACATGCATTATTGTGAGGTTAGTGATAGATCAAGGATTATGATTAACGATTTTAATGATAACTGTATAATTGGATTTATTTCTTTATATAATTAACGGTCTTATTCTCAAAAGAAAATAAAATCATAAGAAATATGCTTTCTTTTTTACAGGAACCTTCATTTTGAACTTACCTTATTAGAAATGATTTATTCGAAAGGATCCTACTAATTAGCCACATGATAACTAGAAGATTTTTTGGCAAAAATGACATATAAGTTTTTCAGATCCAGTTGACTAAGGATGTAAGATGAAGCAACGACTAGTTGAAGAAATTAACTATTTAAGGAAGAGTCAATGCAAATCTGAACAAGAACAAAATGATACAGAAGCTTGCGAAGTTATATTGTCAAAAACATATACATTCTTAAAAGTGATATCTTTGTAAAAAAAAATTCTCTTGTGTGTTAGAGAGTGAAATTCTGTTGAGAGATATTACTGAAGCTCATATCAAGCAAACTTAATTTTCATTTGAGAGCTTGTAGAGGCTAGTGAAATACTACTAGTGTGGAAGGTTAAAGAATCTTGAAAAATATTAACTTGTGAGCTTTGAGAGGCTCGTCAAATTATTACTTGATTTTATAGTGAAACACTCAAGTTGAATACTTAGAGACTGGACGTAGACTTGGGTTGTAAGCTGAACTAGTATAAATCTGCTGCATCCTTCTTCTCTCTCTCATTATCTTTTATATTTCTGAATTATATTATGTATGTTCATTTCAGCAAGATGCTCCTTCACTTTTATAATAAGTTATTTCTGTTTTCGACCTGCTGATGGTTCCTTTCATTTTAATAGGCGCCTTCTTTTTATTGTTTCAATAGGACTCATAATTTAACAGGCTCTTGTCATTTAACAGACTATTATTGTTTGACAGGCTCCTATTATTTTAATCTTTAACAAGTCCCTTATCTTTATACGAACTGAAAGTAACTTATGGATTTTTTAAATCATACACAATTCACCTCCTCTTGTGTGTATTTGCTTTATCATTTGGTATTAGAACGAGGTTTCACATTTATTGTGTTTTATAGCATGTGATAGATCATGACAAATACCTTGAGAAGTTTGGAAGGACAATCTGTCTCAAAGCCTCCTTACTTCAATGGAAACAACTACTCATATTTTAAAGAGAGAATGACCACATATCTCTAATCTGTAGATATCAAAGTATGGCAAGCACTTAGAGATGGAGCCATAATTCCTACTTTTGATAATGTAGAAGTATGGACTGATGTTGACAGGAGAAATGCCCAACTAAACACTAAAGCAAAACATCACCTAATATGTGCGTTGTCTCCCAAAGAATATAAAAAGATATCCTACTAGTCTACAACAAAAGAAATTTGGGACAAACTACAAGTCATATTTTAAGGAAACAAGAAAGTTAGAACCAATAGGTTCCTATCAAAACGCAGCAGTAGCAATAGCAACACACAAAACGATCAAATCATATGCTATCACTATAAGAAGCATAGACATACATGACTAAAATGTGCTCTGCATCAAAAGGATAAGTCAGAGAACAGAAAATTCATAAAGAAAGCAATGACTGTAGCCTAGTCAATTGAAGATTATGAAAACGTTGAAGAAGAAGAACCAAAAGAAGTCATCAACGTTTGCTTCATGGCTGGATCAAGAGGTGATGAGGTATATTATTCTGACTCTGATATTGAAGTTGATGAATTGAAACATGCATATCATGAATTTTATGATCAGTAAAAAAGGTTAACATTGAAGTATTTCAAGGAAGTTGAGAAGTCCAAGAGCAATGATGCATCTCTAAAGAGTAAGATTAAAGCATTGGAATCTGCAAAAGAGAAGCTGATGACTAGGAATATGTCTCTTGAGGTTGACTATAAGTAAAAGTCTTCTGAAAAGGAAGTTATGGAAGAAAGAGTAGCTAAGTTGAAAAATACACTGCTAAAAAATGATTTTGATAAGGTAAGATAGTTATAAGAAAAAGTCACCGCCTTAGAACTTGAAAAGGAGAAAAGTGTTGGAAAGATCTTATCTCTAGAAAAAGATTTAGAAAATTTCATTGATGGAAGGAAGAATCTTGATGCATTGCTTGGAAGTGGTAAATGCATTTTTAATAAAGCCATAATAGGACACAATGAAAATAACAATATTAGGCCATACAAAAACTTCTTTATCTAGGAGTAGTTATAGCCAAGACAGCAGGAATCTGCTAAGTGGCAAAAATGATAACAACTATCATTCATCTATTTTGTGCGATTACTGTAGTAGATATGGTCACATTAGTCAGTTTTTGTAAAAAGAAATTATCTCAGATGTATGTTTGGAGACTAAAAGGTCAAACTACTAACCCAAAAGGACCCAGAAAAATTTGAGTACCTAAGATGAGATAATATTTTTTATAAATATGTTTCAAAACAAAGATAAAAGAAAATCAATAGATAGTTAATAGCATCTTTTTTAGGCGTATGATAGGTGAAATATCACATTTTAACTATATTTAAAGGAAAGATGGATAAAATGATTCGTTTATCTAGCACAGAAGATTTAGACATGCCAGCATGAGCATTCTATCAAAATGAGTTAGTAAGAGGACTATCGAAACTTAAATTCGAAAGCAATTGGGTTTGTGAGGCTTATTTAAAAGGTAAACAAGTCAGAAGCAGCTTTCCTCCTAAAAACATTTTGTTCACTAACCAATCCATTTGAACTTATGCATATGGATTTTTTTGGTCCCACTAGGACTTAGAGTTTTGGTGGTAAACATTATGGTTTGTTGTAGTAGATGGTTACTTCAGATTTACATGGGTTTAGTTGTTATTAAATAAGGATGATGCCTTTGAAGTGTTTGAGAAATTTTACAGAAAATTTCAAATAGAAAAAGTTTATTGCATCACTTCAATTTAGAGCGATCATGTAGGAGAATTTGATAACAGAAAGATTGAAGAATTATATGACAATAATGGTATAACTTACAACTTCTCTTTTCCAAGGAAACCT
The DNA here is from genome assembly GCA_027123815.1 of Erythroxylum minutifolium. Classification (NCBI taxonomy): domain Eukaryota; kingdom Viridiplantae; phylum Streptophyta; class Magnoliopsida; order Malpighiales; family Erythroxylaceae; genus Erythroxylum; species Erythroxylum minutifolium. The sequence continues at coordinate 27,837,208 of JAOTJB010000001.1, read as the reverse complement.
CAACAAAACAGAGATATAAAGAGAAAGAACAGAACTTTTGTGTGAAAGTAGACTACCTCATAGATACTTGGCAGAAATAGTATCCACAGCATGTTATGTATTTAGTAGATGTCTTATAAGTCCTATTTTGAAAAAGAACCCCAATGAGTTGTGGAAAGGAAGCAAACCAAATGTTGTTTACTTTCGAGCTTTTAGCTGTAAGTGTTTTATTCTAAACAATGGAAAAGATAACCTTGGAAAGTTTGATACGAGATCAGACGAAGCTATTTTCTTAGGCCACAGTACTGCTAGTAAAGATTCAAAGAATATAACAAAAGAATACTGAAGATAAAAGAAGCAATACATTTGGTATTTAATGAAGCACTAACTTCGATAACAACAACTGATTTAGATGATGAAGAGCATCCATTAGTACCTAAAAATACATCAAAGATTCAAACTACACCTATAATACCTTCAAAATCACAAAATTAAGAAGGACCCTTTGAAGCTAGAACAGAGCAGGCTCTTTCCTCTCAGTAGGAGCCTATGCAAAGAACACCAAGAGAATGGAGAAGTCAAGATACAAATCAATACATTCTAGGAGACACTTGTGAAAGTCTAACAATAAGATCATTGTTCAAGAATAAATTTATTGCTCTCTTCTTACAAATAGAACAAAAAATTGTTGAAGAGGCCCTTACTGATGAAAATTAGGTTTCAACCATGAAAGACGAACCAAATCAATTTGAAAAAAACAAAGTCTAGAATTTCGTACCTCGTCCTTAAAACAAGTCAATCATTGGGACTTAATGGGTTTTTCAAAACAATCTTGGCAAAAATGGTAAGGTGGTAAGAAACAAAGCTAGACTTTTAGCTTAAGGTTACAATCAACAGGAAGGTATTGATTTGATTAAACTTATGCACTTGTTGCTAAATTAGAATCGATTAGAATTTTGTTTGCCTTTACATGCTATAAAAATTTCAAGTTGATCCAAATGGATGTTAAAAGTGTATTCTTAAATGGTTACATTAATGAAGAAGTATTTGTTAAGCAACCCCAAGGTTTTGAAGATGAAAAACATCTAGATTACGTGATGAAGTTATCCAAAGCTCTGTATGGTCTAAAGCAGGCTCCTCGAGCATGGTATTAGAGGTTAAATAACTTTTTTCTTGAGAATAACTTTGAAAGAGGAAAGGTCGATAAAACCTTATTTATTAAAAGAAAGAAAAGGATTTACTTATATTGTAAATATATGTTGATGACATAATATTTGGTGCTACTAATCCATCCTTCTGTGAAGAATTCTTAGCATTAATGCAGGGGGAGTTTGAAATAAGGATGATGGGAGAATTATCATTCTTTCTTAAATTACAAATCAGACAAACAACAGCCAAGACAAATAAATAAAGGAACTCAACAAGAAATATCATTTCGAGAATGTCAAACCGATGGGTACTACCATGTACACTAGAACTAAAGTTGATAAAGACAAAGAAGGCAAAGCTACGGATGAGACAAAGTATAGAGAAATGATTGGATCACTACTATATCTTATAAGCTCAAAATCAAAAATTATGCTTAGTGTGTGTCTTTGTGTACATTTCCAATCAAATCCAAAAGAAAGTCACTTTCAAGCAGTCAAAAGAATCTTTCGATATCTCTACAAAACTATGGATTTCAGACTATAGTAAACAAAATTTGATTCATTTAAAATTATGGGATATTGTGATGCAGATTACATAGGTGACAAAGTTGATCGAAAAAGCACAAGTGGTCAATATCAATTTCTTGGAGGATTTCTAGTATCTTGGTCCTACAAGAAGTAAAAATGCACAGCGCTTTCGATGACTGAACTGGAATATATAGCAGCTGCCAGTTGCTGTGCTCAAATCTTATGGATGAAGCATCAACTACAGGATTTTTCTCTAAACTTTTCTCATATTCCTATATTATGTGATAATATAAGTGCTATAAATCTTTCTAAAAATCCTGTGCATCATTATAGAACTAAGCATATAGAAATCAAACATCATTTTCTTAGAGATTATGTTTTAGAAGGAACCATTGATCTTTTGCAGGTTAATAATGAGAATCAAGTAGCTAACATTTTCACTAAGCCACTCTCTGAAGATCGATTTTGTGTGTTACAAACTCTCTAATATTATTTCTACATGAATATTCTCTGCTACTTGTCTCAGTAAGCTCATTTTATTATGTTTCCTTATAAACTCTCTCTTGGATTGGTAGGCACTTAGAATTTAAAAGGACCCTTCATTTTTTAAGGCTTCTCTCGTGTTAACTTCTACGTGACGGTAAAAAGGGAGTCATTAATGGCATCGTTTCAACCTTTTTAAAGATAAGCGACGATACGGATCTGTTAGAAAATATGCAAATGATCACAGTTCTTGTATTAGCATACAATAGTTCATCTTCACACGAGCTAAACGCTCAAGAAATGCCTAGCATAGCAAAAACATATTTCTCTCCTCTACTCACCCTCATTGTTCTTCAAAGCGCCGCTCTTAACACTCTACATTCTAACTTTCTGGTTTAATCTCAAACCTTCTAAACCTCATTCATCTCTCTTACAATGACACGAACCAGATCAAAAGGACAAAATCAAACTCCAACTTCTACTTATATTCATGTTGAACCACATGTTACTGAGCCATAAGTATCAGAAGTACACTTGGTTATAAACGATGATGATTTAGATGAAGAACTTTCTTGGTTGATTAGACAATCACAAACCAGAGGAAGTCTTGTAAAGCAAGCTGAGAAATTTTCTGAAAAAAAGAAACCAATGATGTTGAAAATGAAGATGAGAAGAATTCAGAAAAAGAAAAGGGAAGAAACAAAGAAAGGAAAAGCACATGTGATTGAAGAAACTATCAAGGACTCTATTAATAAAAATGAGTTGTCTCATGAAAAGAGATTCCTAATGAAAATAGAGCAAAGAAGATAAAAATAGCTGAACAAAAGGGAAAGACATCAATACCACCAAAGATGTTTTAATCAACGGAAGCTAAAGTTTGCTATAAAATGTAGTATAAGAAAAGAAATGTGGTTGTTTGGAGAGTTTTACCTCCCATGATGTTTGATAACATAGGTATACCTATCTCTCCTTACTTTGTTGCAATTGGTTGGAAAATTTTCCTGAAATTAGATGAGATAGTATGTGATGAGCTAGTTAGGGCATTCTACACACACATGAGAAAGGAAGTAATTAATGGAAAGTTAGCCATTGTTTCATAAGTATGTGAAAGTGATATTCTAATTTTTGAAGAGATTTTAGGAGATATACTAGACATAGTTCCTATAGGGAGAACTGATTTTCCTTGTCATAAATAGGATGTCGATGATCTAGATTTGGGAGAAGTTATTAAATCCATCTGCCTTAATGCTGGAAATAACTAAGATGGGAGACCCTGGAGCAAGCAATTTGACTTACTACCACATTGCCTTGCATCGTTATCAGATACTTCTATTTTCCCCAGGAGTAGTTTTGTTGAAAGATGCAGTTTCCTAGACACTTACGCAGTGTATAATTTACAAAAAGGAAACATAATGAATCTCCCTGCAATGATCTTAAAGTTTATGATGGATAAAGGGAATCATAAGAATACCACTGGTTGTTTACTGTATGGGATGCTACTCACAAAGATTTTCCACTATTATGGAGTAGCTTTTACAAATCTGACTTGGTATACACTAATTAAGTTTCACCATTTCTTTCCCTAATAGTTCGGATGTGAATTGCAAAACAATGTTTGGGTGGAAAAGAAATCTGAAAGAGAAGCAAAAATCCTAGGCTCTTCTCCATATCAACGAGCTAATGTTCCTACTCAATATGAAAATAGAGCAAGTCTTCAACAAAAGGATATTCAAGCCAATCAATAATAAATGTGAGACAAATAGATAACATGTAGAATCAACTTCTTGACATGCAAAATTTGCTCAGAAGAATCCTTGAATCTCTTAAATAATTCTGTTGTTATTTGCTTTCTACTTGGCTTATTTCCGCTAATGATTTTGTTTGATATAGTATTTACTCTTTCCCTTTATTTTATTTCATTTTTTATTTTGTATATTTCTACATGTATATATATATATATATATATATATATGATTTCTCGATGTTTTTAATTATATCTGTGATTGATTATGCTATTGAGCTTGTGAAAATCTTTAATATATAAACAATAAGTTCCTTTCTTCAGAGACAGGCTCCTTTTAATTATGTCTAAATATATAAAAGTCTCAGGTATCTTTCGAAATCATCTATTATCTTTTTGAATTTTGAAAAATATATCTATTATTGCTGTCATCATCAAAAAAGAAGAGATTGTTAGCTCAAGGATTTAATTAACGATTTTGATGATAACTGTATAATATTTCAAAATTCAAATTAGATTTATTTCCTTGTATAATTAACGGTTTTGTTCTCAAAAGGAAATAGAATCATAAGAAAAACTCTTTCTTTATTGTAGAAACCTTCATTATGAGCTTACCTTATTAGAAATGGTTGACTCGAAAGGATCCTACCAATTATGAAGGATGTATATTAGGCATGTGATTACTGGAAGATTTTTTGGCAAAAATGACATAGAAGTTATTCTAATCTAGTTGACTAAGGATGCAAGATGAAGCAACGACTAGTTGAAGAAATAGTCTATTTAAGGAAGAGGCAATGCAATTGTGAATAAGAACAAAACGATACAAAAGCTTGTGAAGCTATATTATCAAAAGCATATACATTCTTAAAAAATGATATCTTTGTAAAAACAAATTTTCTTGTGTGTTGGAAAGTGAAATTCTATTGAGAGAAATTACTGAAGCTCATATCGAGTAAACTTTATTTTCATTTAAGATCTTGTAGAAGCTAATGAAATACTACTAGTATGGAAGGTTAAAGAACCTTGAAAAATATTAACTTGTGAGCTTTGAGAGGCTCGTTAAATTACTACTTAATTTTATAGTGAAACACTCAAATTGAATACTTGGGGACTAGATGTAGGCTTGAGTTATAATTCGAAACAGCATAAATAGAATGCATCCTTCTTCTCTCTCTCTCTCCTTATCTTTTATATTTTTGCATTATATTGTGTGTTCATTTCAGTAAGAGGTTCCTTCATTTTTATGATAGGTTTCTTTTATTTTCGATTTGCTGACGATTCCTTTCATTTTAACAGGTGTCTTCTTTTTATTGTTTCAATATCTGCAGAGGCATAAAGTAATTATGTAAGTACAAACAAATTAATATTACAATTTATTTTTCTATGTAATATTAAGTAATAATTGTTAACTCGGTTTTATACTTTAAATTGTAGGACAAGATGCAAGAGTTGTTGCAGATGTCATTTTTTGAAAGGATGAGCTCAATGTCGATGACATTTGCAGCAACGTCCTTGGTATAAGATTGGGCTATATCAAAGGTCTTGGGTATAACCCTAAGCACCTGTTTAGTTCAGCTTTTGGAGGGTGCAAAAGCACTTTTTTCCACCGCAAAAGCTATAATTAAGAAAATTGGGTGTTTGGCCATAAAATTCAAAAACATTTTTTAGAAGCTAAAATACAACTTTTTAAGAAGCTCAAATTTGGTGTTTTTCAAAAAAGTCCCTTATTTTACCTTTTTCGGGTAGACTTTACAGTTTATTATTTCCGTCATTTACGTTTATAACATCCGATGCTTAAAAACTCTATGGAAACCTCTCTCTCTCTCTTTTCAATCTCTCTCTTCATTTTTCAATCTCTCTCTTCTCTCTGCCTTTACTCTGCAATCTGGTAATTCTTTCTTCTCTCTACCTCTGCTCTGCGATTTGCACTCGTGTATAGGCTTGAGCAAACTTACACTGATTTTTACAGGTTCCACTTCATTCACATTTGTACTTTATTTTTTAAGATTTATTCTTTTATGTTATTACGGATTCTTGCTTTTGGGTGTTTATAATTTACGAGTTCTTTGATTATGCTTCGATTTTGTGATGGTAGTTTATGTCTTGGTGACCGTATGATTGGGTATGCATGATTGTATCTCTATTCCTCTTCTGGTACATTCACAAATATTTATTTGATGCTTTGGCAATAAAGAAATAATAGTTGTAAGATTCTAGATATAGTTAAGATTTTGTTTCTGTAGTCTTTGACCTTTAATTCTCATTTTTGAACCATCATGTATATTGATGTAGTTGTTTCCACTAAATTTCTTCCTTTTTTCAATTGTCAGATTCATGTTGTACAACTTGAACTAGAAGTAATGACAAGGGCACTATGCATTTGACCACAGTTTGATTGTGCTGCTGCTAGATATTGGTTCGAGCTATCATTTTCATAGATTAAATTTCTAGAATTTCTTCCGACTATCACGTTAGGGAAAATAACAGTAATAATGCAGCTATGATTTTAATTAAGTGATCAATGTTTTCCTTTTTATATTCACCAAAAGAGGTAGGAAATCGTGTACAATGTTCCTAACATTTCAAATAGGTTAAAGGTACCTGTTAGAGACATTTTTACTAGAATTTTGCATGTGTTTATGCTGAAAGTTTATTCAATCATATTATTTGAACCATCTTCCATAC
>JAOTJB010000001.1:27812172-27825305 GCA_027123815.1 Erythroxylum minutifolium | reverse complement strand
GGGATCTTCTCAGCTTTCTCAACAATATCTTTCCAGTAGATTTCCAGGAATTTCTTGTACCTGGCAATGTCGATGTCGACGTTGAACTGCATATTCTTGTAGCAGTCATAGTAGCCCATATCACTTCTCATGTATTTCGTCTTGTACTGACCCATATATGCCATTTTCACCTTTACGTCATTTAGCTTCTTCTTCGGGTTCATATCCTTCCTCTTCTTTATCCAACAGGCTGTTTCTCTTTCTTTCAGTTTCTTGATCAGGTCGTCGAGGTCACCGGTTTGGTTCTGTTGCTGCTAATAAATTAGACCAATCATTGATTAAACACTAATTACAGAAACTAGAAATCTATTAATATTGATTGGAGCCTGGAAAATCTGAAATAAGTATAATAACGTAGAAGAAGGTAACAAGATTTATGTACCAGCATACTGTCATCTCCAAAAACTTCCAGTTGCAGACTTATCCCTGCAAGAAGAGGATCTACAGTTGATACCCTCAGCCGTGAATTTCCTGTCAACTTAACTCTAGACTCGAGATGGTTCACCATATTCCCATAATAGTCGAGCGGAAAATCTCCATTGGAGGCCTGATTTGTGCTTGCCAAACCCGTTGCTTTCAACAATTCTAAAACTGCACTAGGGTCGTCTGCAAAAGTACTTCCAGACTCGGAACACAAGAGAAATGTACCGAATGGTTTGTAAGTAAGGTTGGTGTGTGTCATGAAGAGCCTAGGAAGGTGGTCTTTGTTGGCTACAACATGGAGGAAGCAAGCCTTCCATCTTTGGCATTCAGAGATAACTTGTTGAAGTCCAGTGTCACCGAGCAATGGTGAGCCAAAAGTGACACAGAGAAGAGGATGCTCGGTGGATATCTGATTGAGGAAGTCTAGCAGCAGCAAAGTGAAGAGAGAGGCTATTGACCCTCCTAGAGCGTGTCCAGTAATCACCAATGGAGTCTTCAGCGACCATTTACGGGCAGTTGAATCATAGTACTGAACATAGCACACAAGAAGAAGAAGGAAATACATGAGAGTCCAATCATCCAAAATCTAAAGTAAAACAAAAGTTATGCATACCTTATCTATGAGCTTAGTGAGCTCATCATGACGAGATCTGAAAAGGGTAATTGCAGCTCTGTGAATGGAAATAGATGAGTTGTTTGAGGGAATCAAAAAGTCAAACTGCGCATAATTTTCCTGCTTAAGAGTTTGCAAAGAAACCAGATCTCCATCTTGTTGAAGATGTTGTCTTGTCCAAACTGGTGAAGTGTCAAAAGCTATGAGGGTCTGGTTTGATTCCTCAACTCTCCAGCGAAGAGCTTGGTTCTGTGAGTTGACTTCTGAGTGCAAGGACCAGATTGCATTCCAAGATTGATGGAGCAATCCAGAGCTAACCGCTAGATTTCCTGTCTCTGATCCACCGACGAATCTGTAAACACCAAGTGTTAAAAAACGTAAGCAAGATGAAAAACACACGAAACCGGACAAATTCTAATCATGTAACTTCTTCATTTCCAAAGTAAGAAACTTTCCAGAAACAAGGAGAAAGGTACTCACAAAGTTGGCTGAGACATTTCCAAGTGTTACCAGCTTCAGAAGAAGATTGCAGATAGAAGGTAACCAATCGGATCGGAATAAACAATCTTATAAGGTTGGTTCATTGGTTCATAAGCTCTTTCTTAGTTAGCTCCAGGAAATTTCTCAGCTATTGGCCTGTAAATAAAGTTGACCGTTGTTTTAGCAACTTGCATCCATGGTCATTCTCTAAAGGCATTTCCACTTTGTTAGTTGAGACGTTGACTTGAAGTCGTCTGCTTAATGTAAACAAAGTTAGGGAATCCCTAACAAACCATAGGGAGAATATTAAACTTGTAGAACAAGTGAAGTGTTTAGCAAAAGTTAAGAAGATGGCGTTTTTTTACAGGACCCTGTCAGGAAAAAAAAGTTTGATTCGAGCTCACGGGTGGGGAAGGACAGGTTCTCATAATGCTGATTCCACGAAGTTTTCTTTTTTCTTTTCTTTTAGTGGAAATTGTATGTTAAATCTGAATGATTAGGTGTAGCTTTTTTTTTTTTAACCTTAACAAAGTTAATCATGTGAGTTAATAAAGAAATATTTTTGAAATATATAGTATTTAATTCATATTTTTTACTTTTAACTAATATTATAAAATTATATTACTAAATCATTTAACCAATTAAGCGATGGGATAGGAATTAAAATAAAAAGATATATTTACTAAATAAATAATTATTTGATCATTACATCATTTAAATAGTATCTGTAGCTGAAGATTTACAGTAATAATATTTGTAATTATTTAACAAAATAATTAGATTAATTTATTGATATAATTTTTAATAAATATTTGTTTATATTTTTTTACAAATCAATATAGAAATCGGATATTCGGATTTAACCGAATTTAAATTGATATTTTTTTCAAATCTAATTAATTACAAAAAATCAAATTAACTTAATCTAAAATTAACGGATCAAAATATATTTGATTAAACTCAAACTCGAGTTTAAACTCGGCTCGAACCTTAAAATGGCTGGCCCTAATTGCTTGAAGATATATATATATATATATATATATATATGCATGAGAGTTGTGAGAAGCTCCGGTAAAAAATGCAGGATTTCCTCTTAGACATTGCATTAAAACATAAGACAATTTTATCAGCCACGGCCTCAAAATATGCAGTTTTACAAAATCAAGAACTAAACATTAAAAATGTGAAGTTACCATGCCTAGAGAAGCTTTTGAAGGAAGACAACTAGACAAGTACCTCATTGTAAGAGAAGCCTTGGCAGCTAATGTTGTGTCAAAAAATCTTCCTAGTATCTGTCTACTTACACTGCTTTCTGGGAGTACAAGCTTGGTGGTCTGGTTTGAATGTCCTTTGTGAATACATTAGTGAGAGCAAAAAGTAAAAGCACGAAGACAACCTGCGCGCTCATAATCCCGAAATGGCTGATGCTGTTACCTATTTCCATCCAGCTTCCTGTGTTTCTGACCTGCATTTTTTGATCAGAAATGGCAGTGAGTGCTCAAAGAGATGAAATTATGAAGGATTGTTTTAAATGTGCTCAACATTGAGAAATTAGAAAGAAGATAAAAGAGAAAATGGCTTGATGGTTAAAGCAAGTGCATTATAGGGGAATAAGTGTCAAGGAAAAGTTATGAAATCAAGAAGAACGCAACCGACTTTACCAGAAAGAAGAAATGGATGGTCATCACGTCAGAAAATAGTATAACAATAAAGTAACATCCGAGCCGTGGAAGACGATGGAGTTTGGTTATTGCACTGAACACACATCTGCATTTCATTTCAAAGCAAGTAAACATTAAGATTTTCTAGCAACTTGTTTAAGGGAAACAAGCAAAAGTTCCAACACGGACAGAAACTTGCAAGATCATCGTCGCTATGATGGCAAGTAGCTCATTGGCTCTTAATATTTAATCAGTGATAAAAACCAGAAAACGAAGGAAACTTGCTGATGGAAATTGATTTAAAACCATATACTAACTAGTATCAATGGATAGCACAGTATAATGCCTCCGAACCAATGTTAGATCCCACAAATGGTATTATGAATCACAACAGTATTCCAGTACAAAGCATGTTACTCATCTTGTGAATAGCTGTACCATGAGAAAAAGATTTCACTTACATAACCAGCATGAACGGTATGAATAGCTTAAAGATAAGTAGGGCTGCCATCAGAAATGGCTGTAACGAAAAACAGATAAAATTAGCTCCACACTTGACATTAGAAAAAAAAACAAGCATATCCATTTCAGAGCTTACGCTGAAGACAGTGATGAAACGATAGACAGACGATATCTCAAAACTAGCAATGCTTGCAAAATTTCCCGTTCCGAAGAAAGCAACATTAAATAAAACCATCTGGAAAGAAAAATATGTCAGGGCCGCCACAGTCTTATTGATTTAGACATTAAACTTTCTTTCAACAATACAAGAAGACAGCAAAAAGTTAAAGGCCAGTGCATTAGTGTGGCGTGTCACTGAGTATACTCAACATGCCTGTTAGCCAAACCTAACATCTTCATTCTAAACGAACATCGAAACTTTGACCATGTAAAAACTTCTTATGCTGCTTATCTTACTGGCAAAATGACTGTACTGACCAAACAAAGAACGTAAAATTTTAATTTGGTAAAAAGGACGAGTTCAGGAAGAGTCGGGCTACAGTTCCACCTTTCTAAACTATTGATGAAGATCCTTTATTATTCTTTAAATTACCTATAAGTGATTTCAGAATAGTTACTTCACGCATGCTCAAATATGCAGAAATGAAAAGGAAAGACAATAGTGCCAATTAGAAGAGGCAAAGGACTTACAAATGTTAATGGAATTCTCATGTCAGATAGCTGTAAGTATCTATGACCATTTTGAATTGTAACACGATCATCTGTGTTTCTCATGGAAGCTGATGAATTTTTCACCCTAGCTAGATGGAGAAGTGTGTTCTCAAAAAGGATCCAAGCCATAAGCACAACGCCAAGTGCTGCATAGAAGAGAGCTTCATATCTGACATAATCATAGACGGGACAAAGAAAGAAAGGTTCCATAAAATTCCTCATGCCGCTTAATTGTTAGACAACTATAGTCTGAAATACGATTTTACCCAATCGAAAGAAGCAGAAATGTTGGTGCAAAGCCAAGAAATATAGAAGTAAGCCGTGACAAAAGGCTGCATTCCGAAAAAAGTGGGAGAGCCATGGAGAAACCTAGAACAAAATAATCACTGTAGTAAGAAGCAATTAAAGGTGTCATGCCATTGAAATGGTTTGAGCAAGGAATATGAGCATTGCTGTGACTAATAGGATTAAGCTGGAAACTTCATATTGATATAGCTATAAGCATAACAGATGATAAATATCGACGATCTGTGCAAGTGTAGCACAAATTCACAAAAAAATATGCTTCTGTTTTAAGGGGAAAGTTAAAAATGGCAATTTGTTCATATTATCTGAGAATTTACAAAGAATCACTAAGTGCAAGTAAAAACTGAAAGAAGGTGTAGAAGAATACCAGCAACAGACCAGTTTATTAACTGGTGTAAGGCATGCAGTTCCCTTTTTTCTGTTCTATGAGATGTTGTTAATGACACCATCACTACGGCAATCGCAACCAAAAATTCCTAAATTTAATCCATAAACTACATCAGTCTTTTGGTCTCAAGGAGCTTAAGAGTTAAGCACCTGTAACTGAAACAGAAAATAAGAGGAATGCAGCACCTGTAAGTAAAATAGTATAGAGAACCTAGATTTCTCCGCTCCACATTTACAGATGCTTAGCCAACGTTTATTCCCTTGAGAACGCAGATCCACCCACCTTGAAGCTGCTCCAATAAGGACAATAACAGCTCCACTTGCAATTCTGCACACGAGCATGTACGTAGAGTAGGAAATTCAAATGAGAGCAACGATGACAATGGAAAAGTTTGTTAGCAACTTAGCATGTTATTTCTCTTTTTTTTAAAAAAATTTTTGGTTCCTTAGATTTTTGCTCCCAAAATATTAATATCAACAAAGTTTCCAAATAGCCTTTGATAAGATATATTATTTGATAGAATAGCAGCAATCTTTTTTATCAGAACACGAATGATAGTTACAACTGTCCTTCTATTAACAAAGTTGATCTTAACAAGGAGTTTCTTTTGTAGAAACCATAGATTAGTTCAAGAAGTCTTTAAATGATACTCATGTAACCTATTACTAGCCAAAAACTGCCATTTACTTTGATCACTTAATGATTTTATATCCACTAACTAATTCGGTAACCAAGAAGCAAAAATGTGAAAAAGACTTACACTAGTTCATTGTTATCAGGAATTTCAGCTGGCATCAAAGTGAAAACGGAGAGAAACCAACAGGATATGCAAACAAAAATTGGTATCCCAGATCTCCATGGCATTGATTTGAAAAGATAAAAAGGAGCTATTACCCCCACAAGTAAGAAACACCAAGTATATAGTTTTCGGTTTGTGAAGCTATTCACCTGTACAAATCAGAAGTAAGTTGATCAGAAATTCAAGCTTGAAAATAAATAGTAAGACTAGTTCCCATACCAGGAGTTCAAGGATGATCAGTGATACGAGACAAGCGGCAAAAAGTTTACTCATATAGTTGAACTTTTTCCCACTTATATGCCGCCATAATGTTTTTATGAATTGATGTTCACCAAGTATCCTGGTCCAAAGGAACACCGTCATTGCCATGTATGCATGGTATAGGGGAGGAGAATGCTCCACAAACAATAAAATGGAAATGAATCCCATCAATAGACATCCGAAAAAAAGTACCTGAAAAATAGACCAAGAAATGTCAAACATTTACAGCTTAGTTTCAAAAACAAACTTTCAAGTGAAAAAACACAAATCAAAGCTAAATTATGTAATATGATAAGTATGCGCATTAGAAAGTGGGTAAATTTAGTGAGTAGAACTTTTTTAAGAAAAATTGGTAATTCAAACGGTTTGTTTATCATATTCTAAATTTCCTAATGTTTTACGGAAGTTAATATAAATGGGCAGCCCCTGATAATAAGACAAGAAATATTTATTGTCAAAAGAGCATGGTAATTAAGAAAAAACATATCTCATATTATTATTTATAACTCCATTCTTCTAATAAGATAAAATATTGCACATGATATATCAAGCTTACTTAGACATTACATTTCCAGTATAACTTCTCTTCTGTACAGCTTGCTTCTTCATGAATACGTTTTCTGCAAATGTTGTATAAGACTGCAAAACATGAAGAAGAATATAGACCATCCAGCCAATGTAACCAAGAGTAACTGCACTCATCAACATCAGCCAATCATAGGTCTGAAAATAATGCAGTCCCTGAAGTGCCAAGCTTCTGAGTTCTTCTGACAGTGTCATTGCTACTTTATAGTCTTTAATTGATATCAGATACTCAATTTGTTCCAGCATAGAGGAATAGTTGGCCAATGGCTTGAAAGGCTTGAAATACAACGAGCTTGACTGCTTTATCTCTAAGCTTGTTCAAGGGAAAACAAAATTTTACCAAACTCAATCACATACCAAAAGAACTACTTGTAAGTATCAAAGGTATATTTACACTGAGCATATTATGGGCACCATGGACAATACATAGCTTTGCTACGGCCAATAAGACAATTAAAACAGCATTTAAATTAAAACTAGAAACATGGATATTTAGTCGAACCTAACAGAAAATCAATCCATGTGCTTAAGATTCAATACAGTGCCTCTCATCTAACTAAGACTGAAATTGTTGAGCAATAAAAGGATACGTGATTTCCGAAGAAACTGGTTGAAAATTTGCTTTGTGTTGGCCAACACAGCTTCAAGCTTTTCTGCCTGAATGAAGAAGATATAGTAAAATGAAAAATTAAGTTTGGCAACCAATAGTATTTACTGCTGTCTACTAGTCTACCAGTTCTATCTAGGGAATGCTTGATATTGATCTAGGAACTTGGACTCTCTAAATGATGCCTTATCTATTTATTGAACATTGTGACAATCATATGTACGAACATTTATAATTCTCCAATTGTGGCAATTCAATTCGTAGCACCAAAAACTCAATGAAGTCTCATAAGAAGATCCAAAAGGCATCCATTTAAACCTGTCTGACATTCAGGTAAAGGTGTCCATTGAACTGACCTCAGTCATATCGATGTAACCAAGTGGTAAACTCCCAACAGAATTGACAGGACAAGGCAAACCAAGAAGTGTTGACTGCCAGAATTAGAAGTTAATAGCAAACTTAACAAATGATGCTAAAGAATAGTTCAGAGCTCAAAACAACGTCTGTAATCAAAAGAATTTTAGGGAAGAAGATGTAAAACCATTAATGGTGCAATGTCAGCTTGATTCACATCCATCCTTTCAATGTCCTTCAGGCCCCAGTCGACAGGTGTTGGCATGTCATGCACATGTTCATCAACAAATCGAAAAGCATGGTCAGAATGGTTGCGACCAGAGATCGGCTTGGGGTAATTAACACCTGCTCCCCAAACAACTAGGGGAGTATCAGTGTTTGAACGATGTCCATCTCCATGACTACCTACAAGCAGAATCAGAAACATAGGAACATTCCCAATATGAAATCCAATTCACTCAAAAACCAAATTATTGAAAAAAAAAAAGGAAGATTTGCATGAAGTGCACAAATTAACAGGAAAACCAACAAAAAATCAGCTTTGTAAGGATCAAAGTCCAGGTGTTCAAGATCTTAATCTCTAATATAAGAAACATAGAAGAAACCATAATCAACAGCCAAACTTATATCACTGACATCTACCACGCCCTTTCTACATAAACATCACAAAAGCAAAAGTTTTAATGAAATGCAAAGAAGCATGAAACAAAAAAAGGCTCATCACAACTGCACAAGAACAACCTTTGTCACTCATCCCATGGTCAGCTGTAAATATATAAGCGGTATGATTATCTTTGTAATAATCTTCAAGAATAGAGTATACACGTTCTGCAATATGGTCCACGACCTTGACATTATTGAGATAGATGGATGAATAAGGACGGTGTGCATGACCATTTGAATCACAGCCCAGTAGATGTAGAAAAACAACCAGATTATCCTGCAGAAGTAACTTCTTCAACTCTGGTTCTTCTTCGGACCTATTCAGAAGGCTCTGAAATTGATCAAAAGACCACTCATCCAAAAAGGAAGCATCTGCATTAACACTATTCATTTGATAAAGAATTGAAGAAATGTGAGAAAGAAAGAACCTTGGGAATCTTAACGCAAGAATTTAGTTCCCAATGATTGTATTAGGCCAATTATGAACAATAGCCCTTGATCCCAATAAATTAACATCTGAATCAGTGATTACGAACCAGTAGCAAAATCTTCAAACTCGTGAGGATAGGATTTCCATGTGCTGTGTGGCAAAGCACCACAAAATATTGGAACAATATCTGGACTACCGTAAGAAAACGTATGCCTGCTTCGGTTAAAAACTGAATCAAATTCGACAGGGTTGGCTTTCCACCCTGCAAGTGCAATTAAAGTTTTTTAATGACGGAATGCACTGATTCACTCTACTAAATGTCAGCAATGAGAGATTTTCATTGAACTGGAAGAGAGGTGTTCCAAGTTTCCACCTTTAGTAACTGCACTGGGATCCTCATAGAAACCAGCAATGATAGCAACATGTCCAGGCCTTGATTCTGTTGGCGGCCGAGCATGAGATACTCCCCATTTACCTTTCTCTTTTATTATACTTCTCAAAAATGGTGCTCTATAATTTCCTTCGAGATCCGGCTCAAAAAATTTATCAGCACGTAAGCCATCAGCTGCAATCATATTTATCGTCGAATGAAGTTGCACATTGGGATAAATAAAGCATGACAAAAATGAATGAACGACAACAACGAGAACATTTGTTTACTTCTTTTAGAACTATTTCCACCATAAAAGGAGTTCATTGACCTTCAACTAAAATATTCGCTACACGCAACCTGGGATCTTCATTAAAAAAAATCTGTTTTCACATCAGGAAACTCCTCTGAATAGCGAAACTAGACAATCATCATTTTGCAGAACAAACAAGTACAACAAGCCCAACTTCTCATAACCAACAACTTCAGCTTACTAAATCAAACAAGAAGCAAAAAGATATCATCCTTCACCAGTGCCATTGCCAAGCATTCATCAAACACAGAAAAAGAAACATACCCACAAGGAGAACAAGGCGTTTGGCGGGAGCTTTGAAGCGGGGTTTGACAGGATCCATGCCGTGAACAATTGGGGTCTTGAAATAGATATCGAAGATGCTTAGCATATACACGGCGTGAAGAACAACGCCTAGTATGACTAGCCATCTCTCTCTTCTCTTGAGCCACAATCTTCTTCTGGGTGCCTCTGCTTTGACGCTCTCTCCTTCTTTGATTCCCAAGATCCCTTCACTTAGTCCCATGATCGTGTGCTCTGTTCCCAAGTGTTCAAAACTTTGCTCTTAGTAATGGTTTACTGGTGCTCTGGATCGGGTTTGGATCATAGCATCGTTAATCAAGATCCAATTTCACATGATTTTGTGTTATGTTCTAAATCTTAATGATACCTACTTCTGTTTGAACGAAAAATATTTATTATATCCAATGATTAAAAAACCAAATTGGTTAGGTAAAATTTTGAATCTTCATTTTATTTTAATAATTTTTATTTTTAAAAGAAATGATATATTTTTAATTTTTATTAATTAATATTTTTATAAACTTAAATAAATATATTAATTTTTATTTAATAATATTTTTAATTAAACTTTAAATTCTTTAACGCAAAAGTCAATTTTTTCTAATGATATTTCAAATTCTTTAATTTTATTCAATCTGTAGTCAATTTAATAACAATCTAATACAGATTGAACTTTCATATTTTACTGATTTAACTTAAAGTCTAGTTTTTAAAATATTAGTTATAACCCAATTAATCAACTTGTAAATTATGTGGTTTTTATTTTTATAGCAAAAAAATTATTTGATTGTGAACTTAGATTTTCTAAAAATAGAATTCCTTAAGATCATTTTTCATTAATTAGATATTAACAATTTATTTATTCTAATTTCACTTCTAATCAATAACATATATGATTATAATATGTTTAGAAATATGAATTCTTTCTTTAACTCATATAACTTCATTTTTTTCTATTAAAAATTTTATTATAAACCTAGACAGATAAGATCATAAAGATATTAAGAATGTCAATTTTAGCTCATTACCGAACACAAAAAACTAAACTTTTTATTGACATTTTAATTGAGCTACAGGCTAGGCTGGGCTAGCTCGTAAAAGATCATTTGTGTAGTTGAGAGTCTCTGATTAAATAAACATTCTTTGGTCTCGGATTGAATCGGTAAATATATCATTTTTCTTTTTTATTATTTACTATCGCAATGTAACTTTTATTTTTGTTCTAATTATATAATCATCATATATGTCAACTTTTAATATTGAAAATACAAAGGTGTAACTAATATTATGACTAGGATGGAAATCGGTTAAGTTAGGACTCACTGCGAACTGGACCAAAGCCTAATTAACTCAAAGTTGACTTCTAGTCGTACCAAGTTGGACTAATTTTGTCCGATGATAATGAATAGTTTGAGTCCAGCTCGATTACCTCTAGCTTAACCTGGTCGAATCTTGTGAAACAGAAGAAGTTGACGACACGATATATTAATAACTGCAAACGTACATTTGCAAGTCTGGTACATACACATCATAATCACTCCAATCTTGTGGCTTGGAACACAGAATTTAGCAACCAGAATTACTAGTTAACTATCTAGAGAGAAACCTTCCATTTTCAAGGACATTTAGGCTTGTTCCGACGAGTGGTCATGTCAGAGTAGCACTTGCCACACATCTCCCTATTCCCGTAAGTTCCTGGGGGTACACACTTGCACCTTTCACAGCAAGACATGCAAGCTCTGATACACAGGTTCTTCCTTGAATGTAACTTGCATCTTCCTCCGCAAAGTGGGACGCAATCTGATATAAAGAAAAAGCGTCAGATTTTCAAGAATGTAGATAGGAGACTAGGAATGGTAGAGGAGTAGTTATTCTTCTACTCTATGGAAAGAAAGATACCTGCTCTTGTTCTAACTGGAGGAAGAGTAGGTGGCTTCACTGTTGGTGGTGCTGGTGGCGGTGGTAAAGTAGGTGGCGATGGAGGCTTCACCGGTGGTGTTGAAGGTGGTGGCTTGGTTACTGGTGAAGGTGTCGGTGGCTTGATCCATGGTGGGGAAGGAGTTGGTGGCTTGAATGGTGGTGCAGGTGCTTGTGTTGGTGCCAAAAGTTTGCTAAAAACACCCTGCAAATGTCAGTTTGTTTTAGCTTTGAAGCACCTACTAGGTTCATATAAAATTTAAAGATTTAAAGGTACTTCCTTTATCATTACCATCTCATGGGATTCTTCATCATTGTATGAAGCCTGCAAGTGGAAAAAGAGAAGTTTTAGCAGTTAGTGAGCCATATGTCAAAAAGACAAGAAGTAGCTAGTGTTCTTGTTCTTTCTTGTTTTCTTTATGTGGAGTTAGATGGCTACATACCCTTGAAGATACTATAAGAAAAGCAGCTATCAGAAACAGTATTCCTTTGAGAAGCATTGTGAAGGTAGAGAGCAAAGAGAAGCAAAACCAAATGCAAATCTAACTGCTATGCACTGATTCAAGATGTAACAAGCTGATGGGTATAAATAGATGGAAGTAAAGTTTCATCTCATTTACAATCAATTAAATATGGATGGCACCATCATTAGATCACTGACCACACATCACTTACTGATAGAAGCCCAAGATTAAAATCTGACCTTAGGTTCAACCCCACATGACCCGAGAATCCGGATTTCTAAATAAATTATTTTATGAATTAATGATAATCAGCTCAATTTAACTGGTATATACAGGTCGAGCATAAGAAGCAAGACTTTTAAATTGGTAAGGACACTGACGATAATCTGCACCAATTCAAGTTGGACATTTTTACTGATAGCAGTAAGTGTCTGCAATATTTTATTAACCAATACACGAGTCTGTCCTCTCAGTCAAGGCAAAGTTGGGGCCAAAGCTAGGCCTCTTTGGAGGATTCAGGACTTGCTTCTGATCAAATAGGGTTAGTGAGTTCACTCAGTTTTACTTATAACTAAGTTAGTCTTGGAACTAAGACCAACCAGGAAATGCCACATGACTATAATTTCCCAGGAGGGGACTGACACACATTTCAAAGTTTGGTTCTTTGCAGTGTTGATGTTACTGGTGACTGGTGAAATAGTCAACATTTGTCTTTTCCTTAATGACCTAGTCTATTTTATGTCACTGAAGTTACAAAGAAAGGAAGCATTTTTTGGTTTATGAGCTTTTTGGTTTCCTGTTCGTCATCTACCCAGCAACAGTATCCACCCCATGCACCTTCTCGAATAGATCTGTTCGTGTTAACTTATTAGAAGATGGATCCAACTCCAACACCTTACAACTGGTTCAAAGTTCAAGTAGACAACAAGAATCCAAGTGGTGCAAGTGGGAGACTTGCTCTCTTAATTCCATGTGGGATCACATGCCATAGCATTGGTCAATATG
>JAOTJB010000001.1:27720922-27733513 GCA_027123815.1 Erythroxylum minutifolium | reverse complement strand
TTTGAAGTTTTTTACACACTAATTTTTTTATGACCATCAAAATATGAATTTAAAATACTCTAACTCAAAATTTACAACAAAGAATTTTTCATGTTCTAACTTCTGAGTTTTAAATGATAATTTAAAGATAAAGTTTCTAAAATTTTTTAATGTATTTTTAGCTTATTAAATATTTGAATATATTATAATTAATTTATAATTTGTCATTCACGTATACACTATATTAGCATTTTAAATCAAAACATTAATATTAAATAATATTGTGTTTATTTGTGTTTCTTCTTTTTTATTTTTAGATTACTTATTATTTATAAAATTATAATTAAACATTAATAAATAATTTAATTTTTGTAATTGTAATTTTTATTATACTTTGCCCCAAGTATTGTAATAATTATTTGATTTGTGTTCTTGTAGAGGTTCACATAAGTTTAGTAATAACATAACTAAAGTCACATTTGAGGATTTATAAGTTAGTGTATGTATAATTAATAATATAGTAATTAAAAATCTAAATAATATTCTTAATCATTAGAACAATGATGTAAAAGTCTGTGTCCAAGGCCCGGTCCTGGTTTGCTCTGTTCTTCTGAACCTCTAGCTTCCTGTAAGAATTAGCTGTTTTCTTACAGAGAGAGGTAAAATTAGAGGGCCCACTTCTTCTTTTTCGTTCTGAGCCTACAAAACTTCAGGACCGGCCCTGATTAATGTACATGATCTTAGGCAAAAATAAAGGCTAATTTACAGGGATTTGATTGACTAAAAGATATCGTGTATTATACGTTAATAGTATAAAAAGAATACAGCTATCTCTGCAGGATACATGTTTAGTGTCTGTACCTGTAAAATTTTACGCAACTTAGCTTATTTCTTTCCAAAAGTATTCCGAAACCTGCTAATTGCAGCTGACAACTGGTTAACTAGAAAAATATATGGAGCTTAACACTTCACTTCTGATCATTTCCTGCAAAACTTGCTCTTTTTGGCCAATCTGATATTAACAAGAACTTAAATAGCTCTAGTGAAGGATTTAAGAGAATGTCAGGGGCACATACCTGAATAATGTATGAAATTGACAAACAAAATGTGCTAACAGCAAGTAACAAGCCACCAATGATCCAATGTGATTCTGAGGAGCTAAGAGGCCATTGAAGCCAGATTGATGATGTTGGAGAGGAAATCGACAGAATTTTAGGACCTTTATATAGAAGAATCACTGGAGCGCCTGAAATTGATACTAGAGTACCGTTAATTTTCGCATGAGTAGTGAAGCTTCTCACAGCTAGCTTTTCCATCCTTATTGAGGACATTGGATGGCAAAAAGACAATGAGAGATTATCAGTTTCAATCAGGAGAACTGAACATATTATATTTTCAGTTTCCAGCCGGTAAACCCCATAACAAATCTGCAGAATTGGCAATTATTAAACAAAACAAAAGATAATTCAAATCTCTTATGAACACAGAAATTACATAGCATCATTTGGTGACTAATAATATTTGACCTTATCAGCAAATAAGATTAAGATAACTAAATCTCAGGCATGGAATAGAAATGCAGCTTTACTTCAGATAACTTTCACTGCAGTCAAACCCCAATAACTAAAATGTCTTAGATTAGATACCACAAACAGGAACTGGACACAGAATTTTAAATGGATTATTGGGACCCTTTACACTTACTGTGACAAAATCATTTGACCACTTGACAGTCTTTCAAAGATAGGCACCTAACAAATTATACATACCAATGATTAAGTATCCACAAAAAAAGGCTTTAACCCATCATCATATGTGATTGCAGCGAGATTAGAAGAAGAAGAGAACTATACATACTAATGATTAAGTATCCACAAAAAAAGGCTTTAACCCATCATCATATGTGATTGCAGCGAGATTAGAAGAAGAAGAGACCTGAAAATGACTGCCAGTATGAAGGTAAAGCCCGGGATGAGATTGCCCATAGCTGAACTGAGAGTGGGGGAACTGAACTCTAAACCTTTATAGGTCAAGATGCTGAATGAAAACATGCTCTCTCTAAAATCAGATCTTTGCAGATTATCATCTTTCGAATTCATAAAATTCACAGCAACAATCAACTATACAATCCAGATAAGGCCAAGGAGACAGACTCTGAAGATGAAAGAGATGTTAAATGGAGGACGCCCTGCTCTTCTGAGAACATGGTAAAAGTAGTCTTTTTCCAATGAAAAGAACAAAAACAATATCTTGACACCAGAAAGGAACGGAGAAAGGCAAAGTGACAGAAACAGAGAGTGACCTGATGGAGAAGAAGACGAGAGGAAGAAGAACAAGAGTGCTGACAAAGTAATTAGAATAAAGAATATAGACATAGAAACTCATCCCATTCAAACTAGCTGCTTTGAATGATACTTTTGTGCCAACTTTGATGCACTCTATTGAAACTAAAGCTGTGAATGGCAAGACATCCTCGGACCAGCATCTCCGTTCCATGTCTGTCTCTGAGGATGTCTGTATGTCTCTCTGTTAATTCAAATCTTCGTACTTTGGGCCGATTCTTGCTTTAAAAGAGATTTAGAGGTCTCAAGTTTGAGTCCTGGAAGAGAGTTGTTTGGCTAACACTTTATTCCTTATGGACGGACCTGGTGCGAGCAAAGATTAGTTTAGACGTGGATGACTTAAAGCCGATTTTCTATAATTGGACCCTCCAAAGAACTAACCCAAAAAAAAAAATGTTTATAAAATCCTGCCATGCTGAGAGCTTTAGCAGACACTTTCAGCGGACACATCAGATTACGGGTCATTATGATAGGCAGAATGTATTCTATAACCTTCCTACATTCTACACTTTTTACAAAAAAATTTAAAAATTGACGCAAGTGTGTAATTAAAGTTTAAAGTTTAAAGATTCAATCGATATTAAATCTTTATAAAATCAATATATAATAAATAAGAAGAAAAAAATTATAAAAATAAGTAAAAATAAAATATTTTATTAAAAATACACCGATGTCTATTATTATATAATGAACTAATAATAAATCAAATATAATAATTCAAAATAAATCTAAAACTAAAATAAAACTTAAAATAACAAAAAAATAAAAAATGTATTTTTAAAAGTGGTTATATCTTATTATTGTCAAAATTTTCAAATTCTCTATCACTATCTAAAAACTCATAAACCATGCTTTCATGTAAAGTATTTGCATCTTCTCCTTCATTCAAACAAATTACAAATTAATAATGTATGAAATTATTCCCAATTGTAAATTTGTAATATATTAAATCAATTATATCCTAATAATTAAAGTTTAATTAAAATTAAATTAAATTATTAAAATATCCAAAACCTATTATAAATAGACTTAAGTTCTAAGAGATCTAACACTTCTTGCCTAATCTTTGTTTGTAATAGTTAGAGAGTTCTCTCAATTTATTTTGTAGATATGTCGAACACTTGTGCAGTTATAGTAGTTGAGACGAGTCCGTTTAATTATTCACATGATTTGTAATCGCATCCCTCCATATGATTATTCACACAACTTATAATCAAATAACAAATTCAATCTTATTAATACTAATAAGTTCACGTATTTTCAAGGTTCACTGCATAACATCTAAATCTTACTACTGCATCTAACTCCAACATCAGACAATGGTTTCTTTCACAATCATACAATAATTAACAAATCAGGAATATCTCACATGTTGACAAACAAGAAAGAGAAGGGCCTGACGTGTGTTAGACTATAATAGAAGATATTATCATTACCATTTCAAAGGTATGTTAATCACTGCAGCCCTGCAGATTCCTGCATATCGTTCATAATCTTAATAATGTAGATTAATGTGGAGATATTGGACTTTGCTTGCTCTAACTTATGCACAGCATGGTTTTAGTTAGTTCAAGTTGCATTACTGATCGAGTTCTTTATTATTTAGCCCAAAAAAAAGAATTATGCTACGATTAAAGTGTGAAGAGTGGAGCAATAACACATACAAGATTATCAGTAATAAAATTTACTTGTATCAGTGGCATCACTATTCACTGGAAAAGCAATATCACAAGCTTGTTAATAAGGCCCTTGGGACTTGGTGGGTATGAGCAGAAAATTTACGAAAACTCCGAACATCCTGCTATCCTGTGAATTCTTAATATGCTTGATTAGCAAATGGACAATCAGCAGCTATGTTTATACGAGCAGACTCTTATTAGCCTCCAAATTATGACTTTGCAACAATGGCGTTTTACCATCTGAGGAGGTAGCCAAGTTACTTGAGCCAGACCCTGCAATAGACTTTTGTTCTTTTGCTTTTCCCAAAAATACAGCATAGAACCCAAGAGATATAATAGTTGCTCCAACAACACTGCACAATGTGGAATCCTTAGATGTTTATGAACTGAAAAAGAAACTACGGAAAAGGAAGAAGATGATGATGATGATAAATTCGAGTGAAAATCTGATGTTTTCTTTCAATTGAAGAACTGTGTTCATACCTTTCAAGATGTAAAGCATTACCAAGAAATATGAAACTCATAAATTGCATGCACACCCCGCTGGTGAATTACAGAAAACAAGGGCAAGTTGATAACACCCTGCAAGAATTCTCTATCAGACCTCGGAAGATTCTGAGTTCCAAAAGCTCTTAGATCAATATACCTCATAGAGTACTGCAGCCAAAGCTCCTCCAGCTTCTAGTTTCCAAGAACCCAAGTCTTTTTTTGCTAAAGGACATACTGGAGCAGCAATAATCATTCCCAACAAATTGTAGAAGGATACAGCGATCTCTGCAGGATACATGTTTAATACCTGTGCCAGTAAAATTCAGCACAAATTGGTCTATTTCTTTCCAAAAATTTTCCAGAACCTGCTTCTTGTAGCCGGCAACTATTTAACTAAGCAAAATATTAGTTAAAGGTCGAATAAAATTGAAAATTTTAAATTTTGATTAAAAAAGACTGTAATTACTTATAAAATAGAATTTAGAAAATTTTATTAGTTTATAAACATCTACCGATTTATTAATAAACTAATTAATTTTTAATGTTATTGAAGTAAATCAAACTAGAAAATTAAAATTAAATATAAAAATTAATTGGTTCAAAGTTTTCATAATTAAACAGATCAAACTGGTTGAGTTTTTTAATTATTAATAAAAAAATCATATAAGATTAAGTAAATAGCATTGTTACCACATTGACATTAACAATCAAACAAATTTTAATTAAAAAAACAAAAAACAAAAATTACAAGCAACAAGAAAAAAAAAAGAATTAGAACCAAACTGTCGTAAGTAAATATGATTTCTAGTTGAACTTGTTTCATGGGTTGTGCTTCAAAGTTAAGAAGAGAATAATTAAATTTTACTACTACATATAACTCCAAAGATCAAAGCACCACCGTAATCATAAATTAAGATTATGGTTGCTTTCACAATAGTCTAATCCAAAGAACAAATCATGAGTATGGTTTCACTCTACAAGTAGACAGACAAGACCGAGCCAAGGGCCTGCAGTGTGTTAAGAGTATAAAAAGAGATTTGTTATTATAGTTCCTAAGATACATTGATCACTCCAACTATAGAGATTCCTGCACATTTTTCATAATCTTTATATTGTAGATTAATGTGGAGATATTCCATTTTGCTTGTTCTAACTTAATGTATAGTATGCCCATATGAGTTTGTCTTTACTAGCTGCACAAGGTCATTTACATGTAACAGGGATTATAGTTGTGTTCATTTTCAGTCTGATTTGAATTAAAGTTAACGACTTCGATTTATCGTTTAAATCAATTCGGTTTGAAGTTTGAAAGTGTCAAATAAATTTATTGAAATGGTATCATTTTCAAAGGAACATTAAATTAAATCTAAATGAAATAATCATAATCATATTTGTTGTACATGGAGAGTGAGTCAGGGCTAAAGATCAGGTTGAAAGGAATAATTGATGGATAACAAGTAAATATTCTTGTACTATCCTTTGTTGATCTGAGTGATGGAGGTAACTAAGTTAGTCGAAAGGTCGTTATTGATTCAAGGACGCATGACGCCCTCGCTTTTTCAGAGTAAAAAGAAGCGGAAAAAATGCCTCAAGTCAATGTTTGAGTATTAGGCACTATGACGCTAAAGTAACCCATGTTATATTTCTAGGAAAAAGCCCAAACGACCTTTAACAAAAGGGTACCTATGCTCAAAATCGACATTGGTGGCTCGGTAGATAATTCCTAAAGACGCGAGACAACTCTTTATAATATATATAATTTACAAGCAAACTGTTAAAACTAAAGTTATGATCACATATGTAATTTACATGTTAACGTTTTATAAAAAATTAAATAAATTATTATTTATAATAATATTTTATATTGTAATATTATTAAAATAATACACATTGCATTCGAAGTATGGTGTACAAATTATACCGAATATAATAAGTATTTATTTATATCATTTGTAAAAACATTAAGATTAAAATTACATATTTAGTAATTAAATTATTTAATTGTGACGTTACATGGTCTAAATTGATCATTTATATATTAAAAATTGATAAAAACTCAATTCTATTAGTATTTAAGGTACTCTGAAAACTTTAATTTTTAACTTGATACAATATAATAATGTTTTAAAAATTAGATTGGAAGTTAAAATAAGAGATTTAAAGTTTAAAAAGTTTAACTGATATTAGACTACTTTAAAACTAATTAAAGATTGAATAAAATTAAAAAAATTTAAAATATGATAGTAGAAATTGTTCTTACCTATCTAAAATTTTGATATTTAATTATAAGAAGATTGTTAATAAAAATTAATTGATTTATTTTATTTTATAATAACTTATTAATTTACGAAAATTTATTGATTAATTAATAAACTGATAGATTATAAAAAATAAAATTTATTAAAATAAATCAAACAAAAAATTTTAAAACTAAAACGATTAAATTTTTTTAAGTTTACCGGGCCTAATCGGTTAGATTTTTTAATCCTTTGTATATAATAATAAATACTATTTTATAATTTTAAGAAATATTAAAAAGAGAACTCATACCTTTTATCTAATGTCATTGATGGGTAAGCCGCCTTTTATGAAACACAGACGGTCAAGTAGTACAACTGCAAGAGATGGAAACAGAAGCCAAATATGACTTTTAAAAAAGGCGCCGGCGCCTGCCAAGATGAAGAGCTCCGCCGAGGAATACGAAGCTCATAAAAGCAGCAAACCGGCGACTGTCAATTTTCCTGAATGATACTATATAAACTGAACATTTTGGTCCAGTTATTCACTAAATATCTTCACAGGCATTGCAGTGGTTACTCTGCAAAAGAGGAGCCTTTCTGTTGGACGAATCTTCACTTTCCAGGGCGATGTTCCTCTCCTTTATCTGCCCCCACATCACACTATAAAATCCAATTGCGATAATGAGAGAACCAACCACACTGCAATACGTAGAACATGGAACCATTATTTCATTGGAGTTTTTTATACTCTCCGAGTTACAAATACTGAAATCTGGATACTAACATGTTTAATTCATAGTTCTGATCTTATAACTAAAAAAGAGCTGGATCATACGTACCTACCCAGGTAAAGGGTATCACCAAGGATTATGATAGTCATAAATACTGTAATGGCGATTTCCAGTGGCCTGAACATTGCTACAAATACAGGCCCCTTCCAATGCAAGCACCAAGTCTGGATCGCAATCCGGATCAAACTCCCAAATACTGCCTACAACAAATCACAGACAACCAATCCATATACTTTGTGAAGGTCCATAGATGAAACTGTAACCTTTTCCACTCACCGAGCAGACTATGAAAATTAGTTCAGTGCCAGGTTTTATTCTCCATGCGTATGGATCTCCTTCGAAGATGACTGCAAAAACCGCAGCTTGGATTGTGACAAAGAAGGTGAAGAAAAAGACACTGGTCATTCCTTCAGGATACTCCTTAACTGTGGCTCCCTAGATGTAAAAATGCAATTGTAGTCATACAAACAAATGGCTGATTCTTTAATTTTACTTTTTCTGAATTAGATGCAAGAAAATGGCTAATTATAATTTCATTTTACCTGCAGAATGGTCCATACTGCAGCCAAAATGGAAACGATTAGAAGAAGGAAACCTCCAGGGATCCAATCTGATTGCTTTGACAGAAGAAGAAGCTGGTGATGGGATCCTGAAGTTGAAGTCATCCAGATTGCAGGGCCTTTATATAGAGTCACAAGAAATGCTCCTGCTACGGATAAAACTGCTCCAAGTGACTTTGCTTGGCTGGTTGATCTTCTTAAATCGAGAGCTTCCATCCTGAGTTATTCCAAAATCATCAGACTACTAAACCTTATAGACCCATGTTGATGCCAGAATCGTACCTACCTACCTGAAAATGGCTGCAAGCAGGAAAGTGAAAATCGGTATAAGGTTGGCCATTGCAGACAAAAGAGTAGGGGAGCTCAATTTGATGCCTGTTGAAGACAGGATCTGACCAGTACTCCTGCAACAGAACTACACTCTTCAGCTTGAAGCGATCACACAAATTCTCACAAATTCTATTAAGTTCTCTAACATATCTTACCCTATTAAGGCCAAAAGGAAGAATCTACAGAGAAGTGGAAAAGTGAGAGGAGCTCTTCTGCGCCTGAAAACAAGAGGTTTAAAATCCTGTAAAGGAGTTTAACTAACCTAACCAAATATGGAAGCAAGGAACAGGGTTTTTTAAGATGGAAGAAACATAAGAACCTGTGGAAGATGAAGTAAGGAAGGAGGATTATGGTACCAAGAGCATTGGAGTATACAACAGAAACAAACTCGCTCATTCCTTCAACTAAGGCAGCTTTGTTTATAATGGACAACCCAGCGTCCGTAAAGTCCAGTGTCAACATTGCTGCGAAGGGTACTACTTCCCATATCCAAGAAGCCATGTCCACTGTCCTATCTCAAATTCCCGGAAACCTTCAGGCGGCAAGGAAAGAGAAGGAGAAGGAGTTTCTAGCTGTAAAAGGTCAACGGTTGTTTAACGGTGATGAAACTATAAAAAAAAGGGGGTTAGCTAGGCTCCATTATGGAACGTGTCAAAGCTCGGAGGAAAATACAAGCATATAAAATATTGCTAGTTTTATCATATATGATTAAATATTGGAAAAAATATATTATTTTATAAAAATTATTTAATAAAGATAATTGTTAATAACAATTAATAATGATTGTCTAGTTAATTTTTAAATATTTAGAAATTTTTAAATATTTTTAAACTCTTTATTTCAGTTTTTCTCCTATGCCACAGGACAGATTCTGAGGTGAATGTGGAAGTTAAAAGCTTGCTGATTACTTTTCTTGCCAAACTGAATGGCACCAAGGGCTTCCATGATCCTAGTTTTGGCTGGAATAACATGAATGATACCTGCCTTCATGGTTGGGAAGGTGTTATATATGATGGTGAATCAGTGACACAAATAAAACTCGTCGGTTCTTGACTTTCCGGAGAACTTAATGAAGGTTCTCTTTGCATGGCACCTCTTAACATTCCTGACGAGAATAAAGCTCCATTATGATAACATTGGTGGCCAGCTGCCAACTGAGATTGAAAATTGCTGAAACCTGAGTGTTTTGGTGATTGGAAATAACAAAGTTTTCCTTCCTGACACACTTTCCATGCTAAAGAACCTAAAAAGACGATGTTTCAAACATTATGTTCAGTGGTAACTTGCCAGAGTTGTCCAAGATTTCAGGCCTCAGAAATTTTCTGGCAGATCATAATCCAGTTACAGGTAAGATACCAAGCTTCGACTTCTCCAATTTTGATATGTTCAATGTTTCCTTCAACAACTTCAGCGGTCCGATTCCAAACACCAATGGGCGATGCAACGAGAGCAACTTCATGCACAACAGCACAACCCTTTGTTATGTGGACCACCACTGTGAAATCTTTGTGCAGTCTCACAGAATGAGAGTTCACCAATTCCTTCAGGTGAGGGGAAACTCGGAGGATGGCTTCAAAAAAAGAGATTGTTATGTACTCTGGTTATGGCATATTAGCCCTCTTCTTCATCATCCTCAATGCTGGAAAGATCTATACAAGCGCGAAAACAGAAGAGAAAGGTAACGAAGTGCCTGTTTAGATGAGCTTATATCAGTAGAGCTTTTGTTAGTAGAATTTTTTTTAGAAGAGTTTTTTTAAAAAGCCAATTTACTGTTTAGCTGTCAATTAAAAAAACAACTTTTTAAAAAGAGCTTCATACAGTAGACTGTTTGACAACATAAAAATAAAAGACACTTTTATTAATTTTAACTATATTTTATTTTATAATAAAATTATTTATGCATATAAATAATATTTAAAGTATACTAAACAATATGCAAATTACAATATATTATATTTATGGATACCTATTATATTTATGGGCTGCTCTAGAAGCTCTTCGTGTGCTGAATAATATGAAAGTCATAATGCTGTCAGTAGCCTCAGCATGTTCACAAACAGGTCATTTTTCTCTTGAA
The DNA here is from genome assembly GCA_027123815.1 of Erythroxylum minutifolium. Taxonomy (NCBI): domain Eukaryota; kingdom Viridiplantae; phylum Streptophyta; class Magnoliopsida; order Malpighiales; family Erythroxylaceae; genus Erythroxylum; species Erythroxylum minutifolium. The sequence goes on along the minus strand of JAOTJB010000001.1, from coordinate 27,723,026 downwards.
AAATATAGCCTCAGCATGTTCGTCTACGTTCAATGCAGACCTTCATCTGCGTTGTTCAACGCAGACGTTGAACTAACCTATGAGTTGTCTAACCTGTGAAAAATAATGTCGAACTAAACGCAGACTTGTTAAATAGGAGGGAAAATAACAAGAACTAACATGTGAGTTGATCTGTGGATGTCTTGAGAGAAGATGAGTTCTGTGTGTTTGTAAACAGAAGAAAACCACAGAAACAAAATAGTCGTTTTAACTTTTGATATATACGAAAGTGACAAAAAAATGTCTACTCGTAAAAGCTAAAATTTGGGACTTTTCTGAAAAGCTCCAAATTTAAGATTTTGAAAAAGTTGTATTTTAGTTTTTAAAAAGTTATTTCTACTTCAAAAGTGCTTTTGAAGTTTACAACCAAACACTCATTTTTTCCTTAAACTAGCTTTTGCTGTAGAAAAAAGTACTTTTTTTAGCCTACAAAAGCTAAACTAAACAGTCTCTTAGTCAATCTACAGTTGCATTATTATATGCACTAAAATCGAGAGATTTTGTAAGATGCTCTAAACATTTGTTATGTCTTTTATATTGTTAAAATAAAATTTTTTGCTTTTCACTCCTTTTCTTTTTTATATTAAGAAAGGAAGGTTGCAATTTTTGGGATATGATTGCTTTTGAATGAAACACAACTGAACAAACACGAAGGCTCCTCATAATCTTTGACTTGATTCACATTCACGTGTTTGCCACTAAATCTTTTAGTATCTTCCTGCAAAGAGAAAGATATTAAAGTATTTGATTTTTTAAATTTATTCTTTATTTTTTAAACTTTTTATTTAAATGATTATTTTTAAAATTTTTAACAATTTAATTTTTATTGATATGAATAATAAATAGACATTTATGTAATATTTGATAGACTTATCATATCATCAAAAATAAAATTTTAAACTAAATTATTAGGATTTTAAAAATTTTATTTAAAAATTTAAAAATTTGGAGACTAAATTGAAAATATATATGACTCATTATAAATAATCAGGAAAATTGTCATCCCAAGTCCTCCGTCCTATATACTGTAGAAGCATGAATCATGTCAGAGTGCTTGATTGATGAATTTGGGAAAGAGTTAATGGGTAAGGAATAAAAAGTGAGTAGTTTTTTTTAAGTAAAAGTTTAACACGCGAAAACATTGACAAGAAAGGCAAAACAAAACTAATCCAAGCCAACAGGTTTACCCCGTACACCTGGATCCTACTAGCCTTTCACCATCAATGCCTGAACAAGCAGAATTATCTGAAATTAAAATGGAATCTAAACAAGAAGTACTAACACTCCAATGATGAAGGTTTACATATAATAAGGCTACCCTTGCAAGTGAGTGAGCCGCCTTATTGGCAATCCTACTGGTCCAATGGAAGGACAAATGAAGGAAATGTCACTTGAGTGAGAAACAGTCAAGGGCCAAAATTCCAATCTCAGACCTATTCGAAGACGGAGCTAAAATAGCTTGAGCCGCCGTTACACAATCAAACTCCACAATGACATTATCAATTTGTTTTTCTTTTAACCAAGATAGGGCTTCCCTTATCGACATAAGCTCAGCAAGAACTGGGTCAAGCAGAAAAGGATAATGACCTGAGATAGCAGCAACAAAACAGCCTCTATCATCCCTAAGAATGGCAGCAAACCCTGTGGCATTCTTATCTTGAAAAATAGTTGTATCGGCATTACATTTTAGGAAACCCCCGTTGGTCTAGTCCATCCATAATTGATAGCTTTAACATTCCTAGTCGTGCCAGTAACCCTCTTAAAAATCTCCCGAGAAGGCTGCTAGTCTTTAATAAAATTATCAGCGAAATGAACAATCATAAGAGGGGAATTGTTCTTACCTTGCCATAATCTTAGATTGCGATGGTAACAAATGTTCCAAAGTGTCGCTAGTAGACGTTCAATGCTGGAAGCCGACGAGTTTTGTAATATCTGCGTTAGGAGCAAGCCCACCTCATTACATGGGAAGCGCCAGCCTGTCAAAGACTAGACTTCTTTAGCTTTAGGACAAACCAGAAGAACATGGTTTAGATCTTCTGAATGACCACAGATATCACAGCTGGTG
>JAOTJB010000001.1:27708044-27720822 GCA_027123815.1 Erythroxylum minutifolium | reverse complement strand
CTTGGTATTGACATTTTCTATGAACAACAAAATCCCCACTGCATATAACAATGAATTTAACAAGTATAAGAAAATATAAAAGCATAACCAAAATGACATAGACAAAAGCATAATAAGCATTAAATCTTTTATGAACTCAACATTAGAAGCATAACAACGACTATGAAAGTTTATGCATGTACAGAAGAAGTAAGGAAAGAGACACATTTCATAAGGAGTTGCTATCTCAAATACAAATTACTCATCATGTATTACTTTCAGCTTATATTTACAAATAGTTTTACATGCCTACTTTGAATCATTGAGTTGCAGGCACTTTGCATCAACTCAACTGAAGCATGTCATTGAGCTTGGGAGGTATGATAACTGTGTCAACATTGCATTTGTTTGTGTCAGGGTGTTTGAATTAACAAAAGTTTTTGTATTTAGAAGAAGGTCTGGACTTTCTTTCTGATTGTCCTTCAAGGATATAAAATATTTATTTTACCTGAAAAGTTTTCTTGCATTGATTCTGTGATTCAACTGTGGTAGCATGTTTGGAGACGAGGATGAAGAGACAATGCTTTACGATGCCTTACTGATGACTAGCTTCTTAACTTTCTAAAATTATCTGATATGCTATACCAGTGCCTTGATCCTTGCTTTGTGGTGTCATTGTCTCTTTGTGTTAATCTTGATTAACGGCCAATAAATTTTTAACATGGTTATGATTTATGCACTCCTACTACCATAACATGTTCCAAAATAAGGCCAATAGATTAGGTTGAGATGTATAATCAACAGGAAAGTATTTGCTTTTTAGATCTTGATTAGAAGTACAAGCATTATTATTATCCACATTTAACGCAGACCGACGCAGACATTAACAAGAAATATAACAAGATAACCAGATAACAAGAAAGATAACAAGCAAAAAAAACCTATTAGTTGATCCGTCTTGAAAAGATGAGTTGCTGTGTTTTTTAGAAGACAAACTTTTGTGAAGAGAACAAAACCTTTGGTTATATACATAAGTAACGCAATTTTGTTATATACGTAACTGACGCAAAAATTTCTACCCGAAAAAGCTAAAATAAGAGGCTTTTTTGAAAAGCTCTAAATTTGAGTTTTTGAAAAAGTTGTATTTTAGCTTTTAGAAAAACTATTTATACTCCAAAAGTACCTTTGAAATTTATAGCCAAACACTCATTTTTTTCCTTAAAATAGCTTTTGAGGTAGAAAAAAGTGCTTTTCCACCTACCAAAAGCTGAACTAAACGCACTCGAAGTAAACAAAACTGTGTCAATTCATGACAATTTCAAAGATCCTAGTGTTGTATCAGGTGATCATAAACTTGCGACAAATGCACCAGACCCTTAAGTAACTTCAGTTGAAAGTGCAGCTAACTCCAAAAATCTGCTCTCAATTTGGATTGCAGGCTGCAACTCACCTGTATGAAGTCGAAAATGCTAGTAATCACCGGTCAGCTATACGGCGGTGAATTTGTTCCCGGGCCTTGTACACACCACCCGTTACACTATAAGAGCTGGTCATGCCCCAAGTTGTTCCCTTAACCACAAGGAAGGGGATGCCGAAGGCCGGGCTAGTGACTAGCGTGAAGTCGTAATAAGGTAGCCGTATTGAAAGGTGCGGCTGGATCACCTCCTTTTTAGGTAGAGGTAATGCTTATTGGATATTTTGATTTGACAATGCTTCTGACAAATGCATCAGACCCTTAAGCAACTTCAGTTGAAAGTGCAACAGCCTCTTCCTCACTGATCGTTCTTACCAATCGGGTAGTGAACGGACTAAACTTTGACAAATTGTTGAGAGCTCCTGCTGAATTCCTCGGAAGAGGAAAACATGGTAGCCTTTATATGGCATGCTCGAGGAGGGAGACAAGGTGTCTGTCAAAAGGATTAAGAACTGGGAAATTTCGAGTGACTAATCCAAGATTGAGAATGCAAAGGATATAGGAAGTGAAGCATCCAAATTTATTAACACCTCTTGCCTTCTACTCTTCAGATCAAGAGAAGCTATTGGTCTGCGCATTTCAACAGAATGGCAGTCTTGCTGAGATTTATCCTTGGTAGCTACACAGTCTTTCCACGATCTTGCTGCAATAATTTCTGACACAGGACATTCACTTTTCAGGATGCCAACTTGGTCGAGACTTCGGTTGGGCAAGCAGACTTGGGGTTGCAGCTACCATTGCTGACGCATTATCCTACATGCATCGAGAACTTTACGATGACGGGATTGCTCATGGAAACCTGAAATCCTCCGACATCTTTCTGAACAATAAGTTGGAACCTTGCGTAAACGAATATGGACTCAAGGCCGTTGATAATCGGGAGTCCTCCTCCATAGCTGCCAACATTACGAGTTTCAGAGGCCTGCAACGACCAGTTACAAGTTCATCAAACGCCTTCCAAGAAGACATCAATGGTTTTGGACTGATCATGCTCAAGCTACTAACTGGTAAGCTGACACACTAAAGGAGAGAGGCCGACGACAAACCAAGTCGTCCAAATGATTAGAGCCTTATCGAGGAACAAAGATATATCTGCAGCTACTGAGCCATGAAAGGTCAATAATTAAACTTTAGAAAGCTGAATTATGAACTTAAACTGACATTGACATGTGCAGAGAAAACGTTGTTCGATTACATATCTGTGTTCAAATCCAGTTTAAGTCCAGAAAATATCATTTCCTTTCTGCAAATCACATTTGAAGCTTAGAATTAACATATAATCGGGCCAGATTTGCCATCTCTAGGCACATCAAACTTTAAAAACAGGTTTTTGTAACATCAATATGGTATGCTTTAAATGTCACAACACTTTCATACTTGTATTAAAGTTGAGATTTGGAGAACATCAATGTTGAGAAATAAACTGAAATAAAGAAGAAGCAATGTCTCATGTTCTAGACGAAGCTTCTCCAATAGAAATTGACATTTCAAGCAAAAGATATAGAGTTTTTATATAGTTTAAGAAATTTTATAGAAACACTTTAATCTTCAAAATTCTCAAAAACTTCTTTTTAGTTTTCAATTTTTTATAAAATTTTATTTTCGTAAATTTTAATTAAAATACTAATTGAATATACGACTTAATTATATTAATCAAATACTATTTACGTGCAATTCTAACATACTTTTAAATTCGAATTAAACACATTAAATTATATTTGAACTAAATTTTTATTATAATTATCTTAAATTATTAATTTAAGTCAAATTTTGAGTAATTTGAATTATTATATTCATAATATTTGATTAGCCTATATATCTATTGTTCATATTATATTTATTTTTTCGTTATTTTTTAATTGAAGTATAAAAATCTAAAAATTAGAAAAAATTAAACTTAAAATTTAAAATTATTAAACTATAAAAAATTAGGTCTTTTACTTTTATGTTTTTGTTGCAATCATTGTTGCTTCTAAGAGAGACTTAATCATTGACTAAGCGAAGATACAGCTATTTTGCTTAATGCTTTGTAATAACCTTTTTCACAAGGAACATTTTTCTTTCTTCTAATCACCATCCTCTCCATTACTTCCGCTTCACCGTATCTCGCTACTAGCGGTCTACATTGTTGCGCTAGAGAATTTTTCGTTTCGTCTTCTTGCCAAAAACAATATCTAACAAGTAAGTGGTTCAATTTTATAGTTCAACTGGTTAAACTGATTGAATTTTTTAACTATTAATATAGATATATAAATGTTAGTTGAATAGAATTATGATATTAATTTATTTAAAAATATATTATTTAAGAATTATTAGATACATTTTTTCTCTATGCATAGTTGAAAAGTATTAATTATGAAGTATATTGTTGTAAAAAACAATTATTATAAATTTCAATATTTACAAATTCTATTGTTGTAAAGAACAATTATTATCAATTTCAATGTTATTACAAAATCATTAAATGCACTTGATTAGAACCCTATTATTATTGATACATTAAATAATCTATTCAAAATTAATTATTTAAATTTGTTACGTATATTTGATAATTTATTCAACAATATTCCAAGAATATTAATTATAAATATTAGTTATAAAAACAATTATTATAAATTTTAACGATATTAAAAATCATAAAATAGAGAACAATAAAATTATAGTTTAATCCAAAACCTACCTCTAGTTCCCTTTAAACTTAAGAAAAAGAAGTGACACATCATACATGTATCATTCAATAAAGACATATTAAACATAGCACTTTTAAAATAAATATTTTAATCAATCTAGGAACCTTTCAAAGGTAGCATCAAGATGATATTAATAAACAAATCAATCTTTTTTCTATTAATTTAATTGAATTCGAATAAAAAAAGTCGAAAGCACTACTTGATTTTCTCAAGGATTCGATCTCTTTATTAATCCACTTATAATAGAATTTTCCTTTAAATCATATTAAATTAAGACATACTTAACTATGACAAGCGACCTGGTACCCGGTGTTCTTAATATTTTATAAGCTTTGAGTAAAGTAAATATTTTTTTCTATTTTTACTTATTTACAGACTCTCGCAAAGAATAAAAATAAATAAAATATAGATTCTTTTATTGTTTTTTATAAAGTCAAGAGTAAGTCTTATTTTGTTTCATTTTATTTTTTATGAGGATAAAAATATATCTTATTTTATCATTTATAGGAATGGGTCCTAAATAGATGCCTGTCCTTTGCCCAGGAGTGACCTTAGTGGTAACAAACCGATACACCTTATAGAAATATGTTTAATTTATAAATATCAGTTATTTTGTTCATGTGATTATTGTCTATTGGAAATATTACATTTATTAATTAGAAATAAGGTTGTATATTTATGAACATTTTCACATTTCATGCCTGAATAAAATTTTTACTAAGATATTGTAATTGTTGTTGTTTTTGTGATAGGTGTGATTTAATTTTAAATTATTAATTTATTAAATTTTTTTAACAATATGTAATTTTATAAAATAATATATATTGTCAATAATCTATTTGATGCATGTAAAAATTAATTTATTAATTTACTAAATTATAGTAATATAGTGGTGTATATAAAAAATAATAAATACGGATTCTACTATTTTAAAAAATACTGCCAAATCTTTAGATAGAATGGCATTTTCACAAGAAACCCATTCATTTAAAATGTTATTTGGTAAAGTATTTCCTTCCATTTGGTTTGATGACCGTATTGATCAAGTTGTCAACGGTTGATGCAACTACTTTGTGAGCAGTCTATCCTACACCTAGATGCACTGAAACATTGCCTTGATAAGAGCCACAGGTGGAGGGCTTCGATAAACCCTTGAGAGCCCCACAAAGAAGCCTACATAGGACAATACGACACTGTCGCTTATAGTTGACTAAACTGGCTCTCACGCGGTCACGCCCCGCAAAGGCTCGTGGGGACCACTTCCGGTTCTATTTGGCATCCTTAACCTCTCCTTTGGAAACTAGTGTCACTGCCACCCTTCTGTTAGATTCCACCGGGAGCCATCACTTAAAGAGTCTTAGAGCCATCTTTTTATAGTGTTTTTAGAGAGAGAAACAACTTGGTGCTTGTTTCATTTTTCTTTAGGGTTGGTGCGAGTATTATGATATCCATGTTCAATGATCTTTTATAATATTCGTCCATGGTGACTCTTTCAAGCATCAAGCTTAGTAAAGTTTTTGGGAATTTGGTGTTTCCCTACATGTCAGCTTCTCTCATTATTGCTCAATCAATGGATTCGGTTTGATATTATACAAGAAAATTTGCGTTGTGCAGCACCAACTCCTACTACTGTCTTCTAGTGGAACTTTCTGGTTTTGGAACTTGAGACAAGCAGAAAAGGGGAAAGAAGTCTTGGGTTTTATTTGGTTTGCATCAATGCAAGGAAAAGGGTTAAGCTTTGTGCATTGTTCATCTGCAATGTCTTCTTCTTCGCATCATCTTTGAGCTACAAAGAGCGTTTATGGTTTCTGGAGTTTCGTTTTTGTATTTGTGGGATGTGAGAGAGCAAAGAGAGTAGATTGGTTTTGGAGGCTGCTCATCCGAAGATGTCGCGAATTCAGTATCAAATCAAGCAGAGAGATGGGTTTTTGAGATATTCACCGCCTCTTTTTCCTTATCCAATGTCTCCATATATTAGAGAATCAACCCCTTCATCACCACCTTCAGCTTCATCTTCTGGTACTAGAATTAGCCCCGCTGTTCTTTTCGTTATAGTGATTCTTGCTGTACTTTTTTTCATCTCTGGTCTGCTCCACTTACTTGTTAGATTCCTTATAAAGCACCCATCTTCCTCGGCTGAATCTCAGTCTAATAGGTACCCAGAAATCTCTGGTTCAGATGCTCTCCAAAGACAGCTTCAACAACTTTTCCATCTCCATGATTCTGGTCTGGATCAAGCTTTTATTGATGCTCTTCCTGTTTTTCACTACAAAGAGATAATGGGTCTAAAAGAGCCTTTTGATTGTGCTGTTTGCTTGTGTGAGTTCTCTGAGAAAGACAAACTAAGACTGCTTCCTACGTGTAGTCATGCATTCCATATCAATTGCATAGACACCTGGTTACTATCAAACTCCACTTGCCCTCTTTGTAGAGGAGCCCTTTTCACTCCTGGGTTTCCAATGGAAAACCCAATGTTCGATTTTGATGATTTCAGAGACGATGAAGGTTGTCCTGGTAATGCAGAAAATGGCTTAACTTCTACTCAGAAAACTGTAGAAATTGAAGAAATCATTGTTGACAAGGAGGTTTTGCCTGTTAGACTTGGTAAATTCAGAAAGCTAAACGACGGAACAGAGGAGGCAGGGGGAGAGAGTAGCAGCAGTAATCTGGACGCAAGAAGATGTTTCTCAATGGGCTCCTATCAATATGTTCTTGGTAATTCAGACCTTAGGGTGGCTTTCTCAAATGACCGGCAACGCAGTGATGCTAAGCTTCCAAGAAACGCATATCAGAGTAGGAATCAATCATCACCTGATGGTGAATTGGAGGGGAAGAAGATCAGCAGTATGGCCAAAGGAGAGAGCTTTTCAGTGTCTAAAATCTGGCTTTGGTCTAAGAAGGGTAAGTTCTCAAGCTCTTCAGATGCTAATAACAGTATACCTTCTCTTAATGTTGAGTTGCCATGGATGAGTAGAACACAGGACAAATGAAAGTTAATTTCTCTTTGTGGTATTTACTTAACCATAGCTTCATTGCTCAGATCATATTTGGACCTCCTCTGTTTTACACTTAGTTGATTATTTAAGACATATTTCAGAATTTGTCACCTCTTGTTGAGAGGAGGAGCAGAGCAATACAGTATACGACGGAGATCAGAAGTTTTCTGTGATTGTTGTGTTGAAAGCAAGTCTAAATCACTTAATTGCAATTTTGGTAACATCAATAACAACAATCCGGCAAAAGAGACTGTAACATCAACTTTCGGTTTATATTGAAATTGGGATCTTTTTATCATAATTAAAGTCCGAACCTTTCAATATTCACATACAAATGCTTTCCACATTATGCACTTGATCTAAGAAAAGAGACCAAATGCTTTTGCTTTTATTGTCTTTTGAGACATGGTCTAGAGTCCTTCAAGATTTCAATTTTATCATTATTAAATAATCATAAATCAATTTATAAATATTAAAATTTTATATAAAAGGGAAATTTTGAAAGGATGGATATGTACTATCTTCAGCAATTACTCTTATTCCATGTTCACATCCCTTTCGGGACAAAGTGTACTCAAACCTTTTGTGTTTTGTGTGAACCATTTTTTCATTTGGGGCAATGATGGTGGGATCCAAGAAAGGAATGTGACCCAAAATTCATATTTAAATGAAACCCTTTAATTCAAATCTTGGATGTTGTGGGGTCAATTCTATAACTAGTACCCATGTGGTCATGTTGAAACTAAAACCCTTTTCCCCATATAATTAAATCAACCAATATTTAATTTTTGTGCATCAATTTTGAGGAGTCTACATTTAAAATTATTCAAGTCGGTCAAATTGGATACCACAAAAGGTTAAAAAATAAAGTTGAAATAAAAGGAAAAACAAGCTAAATCATAGATGATTTTAAAAAAGTAAACTTAAATTTATTAGATTTTGGTTTAATATCTTCTTAATGCTTTTTTAACTTTTTAAAATTATAAAAATTTTAATTTTAATTTTACAGCGTTTGTTTTTCCTACCATTAACTTTTGTTCTGATTTTATAATAAAAATTAATAACAAAGAGAAATGTGTTATAAAATTAGAATTATATAGGATTCATTAATAATGGACTGAGTCTTGAAGTAACTAATAAAGATCGCTCCTTTGTGACTAGAATGTCCTGTATTCAATTAATAAAAACAGTCTTTTTGTAAATATAAAAAACAAATATCACATACATTGATGATCCTCTCTTGACTCTCATAAATCGAGAAGTCTTGTGCAGCTCTAGCATGTTGTCTTGTGTTGTCATATATATTATATATATTAGTAAGAAAAAATTTTATCTTAAAAAATAATATTCTTCACTTTTGCATGTTATCATATTAATTGTAGTTTTCTATCTAATTAAATTACTTATCAAAATTATGACATTAGGTGATGAGAGATGATTGATAAAAAAACTTAATTTTAAGAGAGTGTTATTACGATAAGATCTCTTATTTTGATTATAATATTTTTATCATATTTTATTAAATTTTATTTATATATTTATGTAATATAAATAAAATTAACTATATAAATATATAAATAAAATTTAATAAAAAGTAGTTAAAACAGGATAAATGGAATGGATGATTTGACGGGAGTGTCATCAATCTAATTAGGTAAGGCTTTTTCTTCAAACAAACCAAAAAAAAGACCATAAGGCTTGCTTAAGTATAGCATTTCTTTAATGTCAATGACTTAATTGTCCTATAATGACATACAGGGATCGGCGCCACACGTTTCGCGTTATGATCTCGGAATTACTTATCCGTGACTGGATGGCGACACGTATCTGTTTGACCTTCCATTTCCCGTAGTCTCACTCAAGCTATGGAGCGTGGACGTATTGCCCTTGCAGAATGATGCAGTACGGTGGGTCCGGAACCCAAAGTAATCTCTTTTTTTTTTCAGATTACTTTACTTAAAGGAGAAAATGAGAAAAGCCTGAATTATTGTCTTATTAAGAAGGACAAATAAAAATTTTGTAATATGAATATTATTTATTGTCTATAATAAATATAAATGATAAAAAATTCATAAATATATAAAATTAAAATTATTAAGAGGTGTATTGAATTATCTTATTTCCATTCAAAAGATAATTAATTTGTATTTAATTTTCAAATTTTATTTTAATAAAATTATAACATTTTCAAATTACTAAAAAGAGACTCTTAGTTTGTGTATAAATATAATATTACTTAAATTTATTTTATAATTTTTGTGTAAGAAAATTTTAGTTATTCTATCATTATTTATTTTCTTTTTAGCAGTTATTATTTTATTTTAATTATTTATTATCACTTTTATGTTTATTTAACTTCTTTTGTCATATCTTCGTGTCACATTTGCATACAAGTTTATCGAAAACAACCCCTCTATTAAGTTAGGATAAGACTGCATACTATCAAACTTATCCAGACTCACGTTTATGTCAATCTAAATTTAAAATGAAATCTCAAAAATTTTCTTCTTTTGCTATTTTTGTCGACTCTTAAAGTTCATTTTACTTCACCTAATTTAGGATAATTTAGAAATGTTATAAATTCTATTAATTTACATTTTCTTTTTTCGTATACTATTATTAAGAAAAAATTTTCAAAATGCCTAAATTTTATAATAAAATAAACTTAATTCTATGAATTAGATTTTTTAAATACCTAAACTAATAAATTATAATTAGATAATTACTTAAAAATAAAAGATCAAAATGTCAACGAATGTAAAATTTGAAAGATCAAAGATTTGATTAACAAAAATTAAAATATAAAGAATCAAAAGTATTTTATAATAAAGTGTATAAATTTTTAAAATGCTCCTTTTCAAAAGATTCCCTCAATATGAAAAAAGGTAGTTGTGATTTTCTATCTTCGTCCTTATCATTGTCATCGTTCAGTTTGAAATATTGCAATAAAGTGACATCTTGAGAGGGTCTAATAATATGTAACTTTATTCCACGTAATAAAGAGGTTGTTTCTATTATAAGAAAAACATATCTTTTTAAAATTAATGCTCCATTTTGGATGGTTGGAGAAGAAAAGGAGGATGGCGTTTACGGTTTACGAGTGGTGGGAATTGAAGCAAATGCTTATTAACATTTCTTTGTTGAACTGGAAACATGGAATGTTTGTTGTACGCGGGACAACAGCCCATGCTTGTCTGTGACCAATATTGTCACGATCAATCCAAAAAGGAAATGATGGGTTGATAGACAGTCGTTGTTGGTTTTGATTGTTACTAAAAGATGTACCATTTGGCACTCCAAATTCAAAAAGGTTTTGATTGAGTAGATGAGAATAATGATTTGATTATAGAATACCGAAGTTTAAAAGATTTAATTGAAATTAGATTATTATAAAATTAGTTAAAATTATATAAAATAGTATAATTTAAAAATATCACTATTTATTTAAATATTTAAAGTTTAATTGGAAAAGTTTTAAATAAAAATTAATTAATTAATTTTGATTTACAACAATTATTTAGTTTATAAAAACTGATTGATTATTTAATAAACTGATCTTTTTAAACAACTAAAATTATTAAACTGTCATCCCTCTAATTTATTAATAATTTCTTGATTTATATTTATAATATAATAGTGAATAAATATTCAACAATTAAGTTGATTACTACCAACTTAATTCATTTACGTTATATTTATAATTAATGAAAAGTAACATGACTTATCTTGTAATTATATTAATTAGTAGTAACTTTTTTTGAGTAAAGATGGCAACTAAAGATGTCAATGGTTCCTTAATTAATCAACACACTTTACAATATCAAACAATTGATAAATTAATGTAAAAAAAGAAAAAAAATTAGTGATTAATTTATATACTAAGTAAATACAAGTGAAAAAGTGAAAAGAAAAAAGAAAAAAGAAATTCAACCTCTCGTATGTCATATCTCACGGATCCTCGCCACTTCCCTTCTTTACCACCCTCTCAACGTATGGCGTTGCACTACTGCACCCACCGCCAATTTTGGCGACGTCTCTTCTTGTTTCACCAATTTCCGTTGTCACAGTGCAACAATCACGTAAAAGCCTGCAAGTCTCTGTCGAAATCCATGGAAGTCTTTCCGGAAATGGAGTACCTGCACGTAAACCCTCGGCTAAAGATATCATCGTCGATATGATCAGTGCTTGCCATACCTTGATCGAAGTTTAGCGCATAACTCAAAGGATCGTACTTAAATTTCTCGGTCCCATGTTTGTTCCTCCTCCTGCTAATCTTTCTCAAGAGCGTTTTCCACTTAGGACCTGCCACAACCTCCGACCAGTCCTGCACCCTCTTCCACCTCCTGTTCCACCACTTACCGTTTTGTGCGGTGGTGGGTGAGGAGGGGTGTCCATCAACGGATCCAATCCTTTGCCAAAACATCGATCCGAATTCACCGCATGTTCGTTTAGGTTTTGTAAACGGGAAGCAAAAGCAACAGCCTCTCTTTCTAAAAGCCATATCTTGGATGTCATCGTCGTTTGAGGCGTCTGGCGGTCCCAACGGCGACATCTTGAATGGTCACTAAATGGGTTTTCGCAGAGGAAGAGAGAGAGGGGGAGCGCGAGAGGGAAAGGGAGGCAAGAGACAACAAACGAGGTTGTTGGTTGTTGTTGTCTCTGCGAACCCTAGCCCTCCACGGCCAAGATGTTTCCTTTGGATTTTTGTGTCTATCTCTCTTGAGAGGAACACACACTCTCTCTAACGTATTTAAACGTATTGAGAGAGAGACAGTTTCGGAGATAATAATGGAGGCGGTAGTTAGTTGTTACTTGTTAGTTCGCAACGGAAATGGTGGCAGTAGTACTGGTGGTAGTTACGGACGTGCCGGTCGGCTGCCAGTTGTGCATGGGAGAGGAGAGTAGTGGCAAAATTTATAATACACTGTATCGCTGTCTCTATTTATACATACAACTCGGAACAGCTCAACACTATGTATTTTGTTAATTCTTATATATATATATATAATATTTGGGATTTGTTATTCAAAATTCCAAATTATGTGTAATAAATATTACTGATAATAAAAGGGTTTGACCAATAATATTTGTTGTGTTCACGATCAAGAATTATATTCAAATCAATATATTCAATCACTTTTTTTTTTAGAATTACGTGTTTATATTGCCAATTAAAATTTGATTAATTTAGATAAGATCAATATTTTAAAAATTGAACCGATTCTATCTGTTTAACAAGTAAAGCTTTGAACTTTCTAACTTTTTCAATTTAATTTTAAATTTTTTGTTTGATTTAGTTCAATATTTTTTGTTAAAGATCGATTAATTTATTAATTAACCAATTAATTTTTCATAAATTAATCAGTTTTATAAAAAAATAGTTTTCATTTAATATTTTCTTTTTTTAATTAAATTTTAAATTTTTATTAAATAAAGATAATATTTTTAAATTATTTTTAAATTCTTTAATTTTATTCAACCGACTTAAACTGATCTTATCGGTTTAACTTGAACACATTAGATAAGACCATTAGTTAACATTAATTTTTATAAAATTTAATTAACGTCCCAAGTTTTATTCGATTTAAAACTCTTAAAGATAAACAATATAGATTAGGATACTTTTTAACTATTTAATT
>JAOTJB010000001.1:27608172-27622887 GCA_027123815.1 Erythroxylum minutifolium | reverse complement strand
CCCTACTTATCTCTAATATAAAACGAAGTCATTTTAAATAATTATGAATATATTTTAATTATTTTAAACGTGATTTAAGCTCAACTTAACCCAATTTAAAACTTGTTAATGTTTTCCTTAGCATTCAATAATGAATCTCATATTAATTAAGTCCCAGTGCACTTTATATTAAATTTTATTATCAATCAATTAAATTAAAATTAGAGTTATTTATAAGAAGAACATTAATGGTTGAATTCAATCAATAAATAACTCAACTAATTTGGTCGATTTAACTGAAAAATTTTGAAGTGTCTAATTTTTTTCGATTTATTTTAATAATTTTAGTTAAAAATTAATCAATTTGTTAATTAATTAATTAATTTTTATAAATTAATAAATTTTTACAAACTTAAATAAATAAATTAATTTTTATTTAAACTTCAAATTAAATGCAAAATTTTTAATAATATTTTAAAATTTAAAATTTTATTTATGAAAATTTTTAAAACTTATTTAATTTTTAAAGCATCGATCGAATTCCTAAATTGCAAGCCGAAGGGAGACACATCAATGGGTCCCCGTAATCCCAAAAATTTGGTTTTGGTTATCTTATCCAAAGCGAGAGGATGGCCTAAGAGCATTCATCCTCCGGCATCACCTACCATTCTTCTCTATACACTTCTCCTTTCTGTCTCTCTCTAAATAACACACCACCTTATCTTCTCCACTTTCCATTGCTTACTCACCTTTCTTTATATTGTCTTTTGTGATTTGTTGACAAATGTCTTTGAGTGGGCTTAGTATGGCAGCTCTAATCCCATGCCACTGCTATTCATCTTCAGTCAACTCCGGACTCGTGAGTAAACCCATATTGCCCAGAAGCCACATTGGTTTCCCAACCACAAACAGAGGTCATCTGGGTGGTTTTTGGCCTAGGCAGTCTCAGCTCAGATGTTCATTTAAGCTTCCCAGTGACTCCGGGACTCATTGTGAGCAGGTAATGAGTAGTGTTTGTTGTATGTTATCGTTTTTTGTTGGGGTGGGAAAAGAACAGATTTTTAAACTTCAATTGTTCGTTGAAGGTGAAAGTTGTGTTCTTGCTGACTCTGGGTGATTATATAGGGAGCTAACTGTTGATGGGTATCAATTACTAGCTTGAACGAGCTTACTGTTGACTTGTTTTTTTTGCTCACTCTTTGGCAGAAAAAGAAGGCTTTTTCGTTGAAGGAGTGTGTGATTTCTATTGCTTTATCTGTTGGGTTGGTAACGGGAGTGCCTTCATTGGAGGGGCTACCTAATGCTTTTGCCGCTGGCCCTGCATTGCCTGATATCTCAGTATTAATATCTGGGCCACCGATTAAGGATCCTAGGGCATTGTTAAGATATGCTTTGCCTATTGACAATAAAGCTATAAGGGAAGTACAAAAGCCGCTTGAAGATATCACAGATAGTCTCAAGATCGCCGGCCTCAAGGCACTTGATTCAGTGGAGAGGGTAAGGACCTTCCACTCTTCATATTGCTTGGTGTTTCAATTATATTCTCGCAATTTTATAGCACCCTCTGTAGGCATTTTACTTCCCTGTGCGTATCAATTTGATTGGTTCATGTTCATTGACAATTCTTATTGTAAAATGTAGAATGTAAGGCAGGCGTCTAGAGCTTTTAAGCAGGGTAAGAGCTTGATTATCTCAGGCTTAGCTGAATCCAAGAAAGACGATGGAGTGGAACTGCTTGATAAACTGGAAGCTGGAATGGATGAACTTCAGCAGATTGTGGAGGATAGGAACAGGGATGCAGTAGCACCTAAACAAAAGGAGCTTCTTAATTACGTTGGAAGGTAAGTATCATAGATGCATTTTTTTCTGTTGGAACTGTACTCATGGACATTTAGACAAAGTCTTGCCTTCTCATATGGGAATTGAGGATTGCAGGATCTGCCCTTCAGCAAAATTTTGACTAATTTTTGTGAAATGTTTACCCTTTAAGTTTTTTAAGTCCACCTTGATAATATAGCTTACCCCTCGATTACTTTTGGTGATGTACAAATATGAACTTTGCACCCTTTGTGCTGTCCCCGTTTCTGTCTAGGGCACAATCCTGAATTTGGTTCTGAACTCCATCACGGGATTTATAGGTTTTTAGCTTTAGTAACTCTGCTGTCACTCAAGGAGGCTGGCAAGAAATTAGTGATCGTGAAAGTGAAGCAGCTACAACATTCTCATTATAGCTATCCTTTGTATTCCCACGTAGCGTATGGTTCAATGAGTCAGTATGTCATCTCATGGTTCTTTTGTGACTTTCATGTCGCCCACATGTCAAATACAGATTGAGGAGTTAAAAAAAAAAATCCTCATAGATAAACAATTCTCATACATACCCTTGTCATGACTGCAGCTGAGATCTTCCTGGGGCATTGGGTTTCTGCAGTGTTGAAGAGGATATGATTGCTGAGTTCCCATATGAAGTGCCTGAAGAATACAAAAATATGCCTCTATTGAAGGGAAGAGCTGCGGTTGATATGAAGGTCAAGGTTAAAGACAATCCCAATGTAGATGAGTGTGTATTCCGCATTGTTCTAGATGGGTACAATGCTCCTGTAACGGCTGGGAATTTTATGGATTTGGTAGAAAGGCACTTTTATGATGGCATGGAAATACAAAGAGGTAAATTAGTAGCAAGTTGTACTGATCTTTTTTTAAGTTATTTTCTTATTCTATGCACTTGCTGTCCTACCACTCACAAATACTGATGTACAATGAGTAGTAAAAAAATATCAACTAATAGCTAAAACTGATAGAAACTAGGTAATATAGGCTGTTGAGTGTTGTTAGGCTGCTGTAATTTCAAATAAGGTCTGGACTTCAGCTTGGAATGCTGGAATTTCATATTTGGTATAGTTGAGTTTTTAGGGTAGAAATCGAAAACTCTGTAAGTTTTTAGAAAAAAATCAGGTTGTTATTATTGAAGGGTTGAGTACAGCTAGAATAACATAACTTACCACTATTTCTTATTTAATAAGGTATCCTGGCATAAACTAAATCTCAGCCTTTAATGTCTTTGGTGTCACCTCAACTTCTTCCCATTAAATTGAAACTTGTGATTAACTAAATTCTCTGAGACTTGTCTGAAGTTGGAAATTGATCTCCTTTCTATTTGACAAGAAACTTAAGCTCTTTTGCTAATTGATCTCCTTTCTGTTTGACAAGAAACCTACGCTCGTTTGCTTCAATTCTCCTCGACTCATCTGAAGTTATATCCTCTCTTCTCCTGTATCAAATAATGGAAGGATCGCATCCGATACACCTGGTGTCGGGA
The DNA here is from genome assembly GCA_027123815.1 of Erythroxylum minutifolium. Classification (NCBI taxonomy): domain Eukaryota; kingdom Viridiplantae; phylum Streptophyta; class Magnoliopsida; order Malpighiales; family Erythroxylaceae; genus Erythroxylum; species Erythroxylum minutifolium. The sequence goes on along the minus strand of JAOTJB010000001.1, from coordinate 27,619,589 downwards.
TCACAACCAAAAATCCTTTCCTAATCCTAAACCTCTGCTCCTCAATCAACTGTCCACCGACACAACTTTAATTGCCAAATAATATGCACACTTAACAGTTTCATCCTCGGCATAAGGCCCTTCAGCCTCATTCTCCTCAATCTTTTCTCATGTTTGTTTGTTTTGTTTTGTTTTGGTTTTTTTGTGTTTCTGCAGCCTTTTGAAGTTTCTCTAAGAATCTTCATATGCTTTATAACCGGCACCAACAAGATTATTCACATGATCATATCCTACTGATTGTTGGAGACTATGAAACACCCCTGCAGTAGCTGGTTGAAGAGGGACAACTATAAGAAGATTAGCGATATTTCCGAAACACTTACTTTTTGCAGCAACTGCTGCATTTTAGTTGCCATTACAGCAAGGGCCGAACCTGTTTTCTTGGAACTCTTGATAACAACATCTTTCACCTTACCAAATCTTGAAAACAACTCGAACATCTTTCATCCTATCTAATAGGAGAATCCTAGCATAAACTAAATATCAGCCCTTGTTGTCACCTCAACTCTACTCTTCTTCCCATCAAATTGAAGCTTGTTGTTGACTGATTTGCCCTCTTCCATTTCTTTTATACACTCTAAGCTCTTTTGCTTCAAACACCCTCATTTTTCCATTGATAGTTGTCACAGTGCAAAGCTACATTGCAGGCACACACATTGCTATCTTCTTCTATTTATGTCTCGTTCCCAAATTAGCACTCCTGTATATAGATGAATTAATCTGTTAATTTTTTTTACTGGACATGACTTTGGTTTAAATGGATTTATTGCAGCGGATGGATTTGTTGTTCAAACTGGAGATCCTGAAGGTCCAGCAGAAGGCTTTATTGATCCTAGTACAGAGAAAGTTAGGACAGTGCCACTGGAAATCATGGTCAATGGGGAGAGGGCACCTTTTTATGGTGCAACTTTGGAAGTAAGCTCTCTCTCTCTCTCTGCTTTTCTAGAGAAGTTCCAATTTCTGTTATATCATTTTTTTGCTTTAGGTATTTTCATATTGCTGCTAATTTGTGTTGTTGCTGAACTTTTCCGATATGACATGTAATTTGTATCTCAATAGGAACTTGGTTTGTACAAGGCTCAAACAAAGCTTCCATTCAATGCATTTGGAACAATGGCCATGGCAAGAGATGTAAGACTTTAAGTTAAAAAGTTCCCCATCTATGAAATTGTTCGTTTTTAACTTTTTGTTTCATTTTTGGCAGGAGTTTGAGGACAACTCAGCTTCAAGCCAGGTCTTTTGGCTACTGAAAGAAAGTGAACTCACCCCTAGCAATGCAAATATTTTGGATGGTAGATATGCTGTGTTTGGTTATATTACAGAAAATGAGGATTTGTTGGCTGATCTCAAGGTTGGTGATGTCATAGAATCTATGCAAGTTGTTTCTGGCTTGGAAAATTTAGTTAATCCAAGCTATAAGATTGCTGGCTAGACTCTAACATACTTCACATGGCGGCGGATGCTAATCCATTGAATTTGAAGGCATATGACGTCATGCGGCTTTTCAACTTTATGATTTGTTCCCTGATTCTGTAGACTGGATTTGGGTAGCTTTTCCAATTCATGTTGAGAATGAATTATTTCTGATATTGCAGTCTTTTGCAATATTTCATTGTCGGCTTATCAAGAATTATCATTTTTTTGATGAAATGCATCACTTGTTGAATAGAAACTCTTAATCTTTAGTATCAGATAAGCATATGAAAGGCCGCGGATTCTGTACTTTGGGTGTAAATAATGACATCAGTTCATTACACAGAGTATAACTCCACCAAGCCCTCTCGTAAAAATTCTGTGAATGGCTATTTAATCAGGATGAGCAGTTCTTACAAAAGCAGACATGCTTAAGCTAAGAAAGAGCTTTACATAAAGCATGAAAAAGAGTTACTGCAGATCACCACTTGAACAACAACCTTTGCAGCTTACTGTACCTGCATATGATTACTACTTGGAAGTTTAGAACTCACAACTAAAATATCTTGAGCTTCATGTCATTGTTCCTTATGGCCCCCTGTACTTTCGGAAACAGAAACAACCCTGAGGCTGGTCGTGAGGGATCATGCCTCCACCCTTGGATGTGTCAATTGCCTCTATCATCGATACAACCTCATCCATCTCCGGCCGCCTGTCAGGGTTGGCATCCCAGCATCGCTTCATTACATTTGCAAGAGAACTTGGGCAACAGCGAGGTATTTCTGGCCTGAGATTCTGTCATTTGAAATGATTGATCATTATGAATGTAATGAGTACTGCATTGAATGTTTGAGTGGAGCAGATGGATTGAGATGAAGGTAAATTGGAGATGGAAAGGTTAGGTTCTAGAGGTCATGAGCATAAGTTTCATAACCATACTTCATGTTTAGATTGGAACAGGAAATTGAATTGTTTTGCAGTAACAGGAAACAATCTAACTTGCATATTCATCTACCTGTCGAACGACAGCTGAAGTTACTTCTGAAAAGCTGAGATCAGGATATGGCATGTCACAGCAATATATTTCCCACATGCAGATGCCAAAACTGTACACATCACACTTTCTGTTATATGGATTGCCATTGAGAACCTGTCCCATCACCGATTACTGAGTATGAATTGGTGAATTGGAAATTGTATTTAGAGCTGAAAAGAAGCTACAATAACAGTATGAAAATAGGTTCAGTACCTCTGGTGCCATGTATCCAAGTGTTCCAGTCTCTCCAGTCATGTCATTAGGATTCGATGCCTCAAGACGAGCGACCCCAAAGTCAGCTATTTTCACCGTACGTGTCTTGTCCAGAAGCATATTTTCTGTTTTAACATCTCTGTGGACAATCTTCTTGGAATGAAGATAGCTCAATCTGCAAGAATCCAAATGGAAGCATCATGTAAAACCCAAATTCCATTCTATATCTTGTGAGGATTTGTAAGTATGGAAGAACTTTTACCCTCGTGCAAGATCTAGTGCCAGTTGAATAACCACTTTGAAGGCCAGTTTCTTTCTCCTGTTCTTTATCAGGTAAGATTTTAGAGCTCCACCCGGACAATATTCGACGACAACACAGCAAACGTTACTTGGCATTCCAAAATGAACACTTTCGGTCTGTATATTTAATTCTGATGACCCCATTGTTGCTCCAATGAACTGGAAAAAAAAAAAAAGAAAACTAAGACTTTTACTGCAAAGTAGAGAATTTGAAGAACAGCTAAACCAGCGTTTTAAAGGGTAAGTTTTTCAAGGAGAAAAGAACATCATCAACCAACCCCATGATACTGTGATCCATATACATCTTACAAAGGTCAAATTTCTTGGTGTGTTCAAGAAAGTTTCAGTCTTTCTCAAATTCTTTTGAAGGAAAATTTGAGACGGAACTGCAGTTTTCATGAAGAAGACAGAAGGAAAAGAAGAATGTAACCTCTTTTTGGTTCTACCTTAGTTACGTTTGGATGATCAAGCTTGTGCCATACAGCAACTTCCTGCGTAAAAGCTGCTCTAAGTGAAGCTATTTCTGCCTCTGACCTGTGTCCCTCCTCACCCCAATCAAGAAGTTTAACTGAGCAAAATGAAAGGTCATTTTCTTAGTATGCAACAAAATTTGGAAACAAGAACATAACATAAGACCATAAGAGCCTTGGAATTTGGATACTGTAATTAGTCAAAACACATAGCTTTCACTGTTAATTAAAAGAAAAAAAGAGAAAGATATGAATACATGAGAAGATCACACAAAGAGGAAAAGCCAACAGTTCAGATGCTGAAGTGACCTGTCAACCTATCCATTCCCGTGAAAAGTCACGGATTTTGCAAGCTTAGATCTACATGAATTAGACATTTATCTATAGGAACAAAATGTTTGTTTCACTCTGTTTTGTTGCAGAGAAATTCGTGTGAACCACATAATTCACAGTTTTTTTTCCATGCAAGACATTCTGAGCCAACTGAACAACTGCTTTCCGGGAAAACACTTCCTAAAGTTTGAAAGCGCGTAAAAAGATACAAATTTCCATTTCGTAATTGAATTTTCTGAGCTGCCAAACAGAAACTCTGCTTATAAGAAAGTGAAAACAGGAATGAAAATTACTGAGAGATGGTGCAGAACAGAATCCAGAAGACAAAGTTCTAATTAATCATTAGTTGGAATAACTAGGAAACTGCAAGCATGAAGAACTTAAGAGTTTCAATCTTTGAAGAGCAAACATGATAAAGTTTCACTCCATGCGTTAATCCTAAAAGGGTTCTATGCATTAATCAAAACGCATTGTTGTTAAAAAAAAAAATTCTTGCACTGCAAAACAGAAAAGAAAGCAAGTTCATGAATAGAAACAAGAGGTTTCATGAGTTGGGTACTTAATCAGCCTCCACTAATAGGTAGCTTCAAAATGAATTATCAGGAAGAGAAGTAAAGATGAGAACTTGCTATATACCAGCAACATCTTGGCCATCATAAATGCCACGATGAACAGTACCAAAAGTGCCTCGAGCTATAACACTTTTAATGATGAGCTTGGAGGGATCAATCTCCCATTCTTGCCTGGTTGTGGAGATCATGACATTGTTGGTGAGTCTTTGCAGTCCTTGTCCACCTCCGTCACCTTCTTCTCCATCTTTCTTGCTCTTGTTCTTCTCCATTGTCCATGCTCTGCTCAGATGCCTGTGTAGCTGTTCATCCAAGCTTTTCAGATCTATCTGATCTGCTCTCACATACCCTCCTCCACTTTCACTCTTCTCTTTCATCTCTTCCTCTGTCTCTCTCTCTCTCTCTAGGTATCCTTAGTGTGTGCTAATGAAGTACAAGCCGCTAGGACAAAGACCCTGTGGACCTCAGTGTGGTGGGTTCTGGTTTTCTGGAGACTTAAACATCTGTGATTGATGACTATAGTTTCATTCACGTTGTATCTATCTATCTATCTATCTATCTATCTATCTGTCTATGCCTATAACATCGCTGCTCTTGTGATATTGATGATGATGATGATCTTTTCTCATTTATAGCTTTCTTTTGAAGGTGGTATCTAGTGAATATTGCTGATAATAGATGATGCCACTTCTGGTATATAGTACTCAACTGGCCTGCTCTGCGCTGTTCTCTTTCTGTCTCTGTATATGTCTCTGTCTCATTAGCTTAGTTCAATCAGTATCAGCCATGTGGGCACATGGATTTTGCCTGAACAAGACGTGTGCTGCTCTGACCCACCTCTTTTCTTTCTCTTCTTTCTTTAATTTATGAAACACCAACAACCTTTATCTCTCCCTCCCTGTCTCTCTCTTTTCTCATCACTGTCAAAATCTAACCTTTTTAATGGCTAACTGTTTCGAGTCTCAACTTGCTCTGCTTTCCCTTGATTATGGTCAGTACTTGAAAACAGTTACACATGGAACTGATTTCCTTTTATTTAATATGGTCATCTTCTTGTGTCTGTCAGCAAAACAGAGTAGACAGATTACATTCATGTATGATTTTGCACAAATCCCATTCATCCTTTTTTGTATAAAAAGATAGATTCTTTCTCGTTTAGTATATATAAATCTTTTCTTGTTTGCTATTGGTTCCTTCTAGTCTTAGAAGGTGGAGTTCCTGCAGAATCGTCAATGGCAATTAGTTTATCATTCTCTGATATTGTTTAATCTATTGTTCTGTTCAATCTGATCTTTTGGATTTGGTCGAAACATATCTTAGTAATGGATTGGCTATTATCAGATGCCAAATTAAATATAGTTGAAGAAATGTAATATAAATTCAGTAATATATCAAAATTCAAAGGAAGAAACTTATTTTTATGAGTAATTGTTGACTATCCGTTTTTATTTTTAAATTGATAAGATAAAATCAACGATTGTATTAACAAAATTAAAAATTGAAAAATAATTTAAGAAAACTATTATTATCTATTGAAAATTTTAAATTTTAATTTAAAAAAGAAACTGCTGTTAATCTGTTTATTTTTAAAAACTAACTAATTTATAAAAATTAACCGATTAATTAATAAATTGATCGATTTTGAACAATAAAGATTATTAAATTAAATAAAATTGAAAAGTTAAAAACCGAACAAAAAATTAGTCGGTTTAATTTTTATTGTTAAACCGGTTGAATCAGTACAGTTTTTAAAGCATCAATTTTTATATCACATGTTTTTATGGGTACAATTTTTAAAAAATTTTTTAGGATACATCGAGTCTAGAATTATTGATTTATTTTACATTTATTTTTAATTAATTAAAATTATAAAATAGAAAGAAATTCAAACTTCGTGCATTTTTCTTAAAAAATTAAAATGAAGCATAATTGGATATAAAATGATTTTGGTGAAACTAGTGATGAGCGCTTCATAAATATAAAAACACATAATAGAGATTTGTATAATTTAAAGCACGTTGAATAATTCTATAATTATACAATTTAATCAAGACACGAGTTAAGTGAATAATTTAAAATTTGATTTAGTTGATTGATTATAAACATTAAATTAAAAAATCAAATCATTAAAAAATTTATGCCATTCAAATTAATTTTTTAAAAATGTCTCCTCAACCAATTAAATTATCCTTAAAAGGTTTGCAAGCTCAATTTCGTATTATAAAAATCAATTATTTAAAAACTTAACCGTAAAAATCTTGAACCATCTAATTTTTTTGTTAGGTTTTTAATTTTTTAGTTCAATTTACTTTAATAACTCTTGTCATAAAAAACTAATTAATTTATTAATTAATCGGTTAATTTTTATAAATTAATGTTCTTATACACTAAAATAAATCAATTAATTTTTATTTAATAAACTTTTTTCAATTAAACTTCAAATTTTTTTATGGACAAGCAATCTCTTTCAATCATATTTTAAATTTTAAATTTATTTAATTTCCAGTTAATTTAAGATTGTCTAATACTGATTGAACTTTTTAAACTATAAATATCTTATTTTATTAGTTTAACTTTCAATTCGGTTTTTAAATCATCGATAAAAACATAATTTATATTACAAATTCTTGCAAATTTTGTATTATAGGAACAAAATTTCATAATTCTTGCACAGTTTCTCCAAACCAGTACATGGAAGATGGTTGAAAGGAGAACTTCTGTTGTCTTTCACATGATGAAGCACCACTTTTGTTGCAACCCCATCAGCATACCCGTGAAGCTCTTACTTTTTGACTTGAGCAATCATCAAAAGAAGAGGTTTTATGTATACACTCGAGGTTCACGAGCCCATAGTTTCAACAACGAACAAGTAGTCAAAGATATCAGACTTCAGCCATTACTTCCCTGTTAAGTTTGGATATGTCATGGTCCCTTGTCCCCTCACATGAGTCAACACGACTCACATTACCAGACAACATTGCATCGAGACCACAAAAATATGGTCGAATACCAGATACCAAAGCTCAGTGATCTGATGATAAAAAATTTGTCGCAAAAGAGCAAGTAACAAACAGTTCATGATGAAGTATTAGAAGCATAACATAGTCGTCTGCTCATTATCAGATTCTTAACACGAAATGATTTCGAGTTTTCCAAGTCATATCCATGAAAAACCGAACTTTTGATATGAACCGTGCGTTGTTATCAATTGTAGATGTGTCTTTAAAGAGTTCAGAAATATCTCATGCCAACATGTATAAGAACCATCATCATTATCACCGTCATTATCATTGTCATTATCATTATCACCATCCATAGTAGCAAGGGCAGTAAGCAGTAAATGAATACTTCAATTCATTGCCTTCTGCAATGACACACACCAAGCTTTGATGAACATGGAACCCATGTTCTAAGTAAAGCCTTTTTCCTCCTCAGATTGGACTAGTTAAAAGAAACATGATCACTTTTGTCTCCCTTTCCAAAACTTGCTAGTTGGCAGGCCATATGCCATAAGCAATTGTCACATTAGACTTCTCTGATGTCAAACTCAAATCCAGGATATCCCACTGTAAGAAATATGGCCAAGAACAGTAAATCTTAAGGTTCTTTTTTCTCGTCTTTCTGGTAGGTAGGTTGCAAATGGAAAACATCTCAATGCCGCAAATGCTATGTTAGTTATGGTGGTTTTAAACTACGAAACATTTCATAGTTTCAATGCTGCAAGCTGGAGTTAGATAATAGTAATGTGTATCTCCACGTTGAAGCAAATAGTTTTGGAAGTCCTGAAAGTGAAGAGAAATGATAATGACACCAATTCAATATACATAGCCGAACATTTACAAAAGAAGAGAGTAGGTAAGAAGTGCAGTATGGGGTATATGCCAGTCAATTTACTACAAAATTCAACAAGAACCCCATACCTTTGCTTAAACAAACTGGGAGCAAGTCCTTGGTGTTTCTAAGATGAGACAAAGCTAGGAAATAGAAGAAAAATATATCTAAATGATGCTTCTCTGTGGCATGGAAATTGAATTGTACTGCGCTGTGTGCGAATGACATCCTTAACTTTTCTTTTCAGTATTAACAAGAGAAGGCACAGTCTACACAAGGGGAACCTCATACTCGTCGTTTCTTCTTCTCAGGTGTTCCATGTACTTGGGTCTTTACCCCATAAGTCTTCAACTGAAAGTTCTCAAAAGCCTCTGAGACAGCTGCTACCTGTAGAATGGGAGAGACGGATGTCACTGGCAGGACAGTAAAGTTGGGATATATAGCCAACCAAAACATAGGAATGTTAGAAGCAGTATACCAGTTCAGGTTTTTTAGCATAGACCCTCACGATCATATCTTGATAACAGGCAGGAAGCAAGTGACTAATAAGATCATCCCGAATGGGAAATTTCTCATTGCTCTCATAATCCTGTTCCAAGACAATAGCAAAGCAATGAACTCTTATCTTAAAGATTTTGAGGATAATATACACATGTATAATAATTTTTTTCTGGCATTTTTAGTTAAAAGGAAATATTTTAGGAAACAAAGAACATAAAGTTAATATAGGAACAAGAAGGAACTAAAAAAAAAAACAGTTGAAGTACACAACTGAAATAGTGGGCAATCTGAATACCTTGAAAAAGTTGATGCTGTAGAATCGTACAAGAACCCAGGTTAGTATAGGAGCAAAGAAGAAGTATTAGAAAAATGTAAAAAATCAATTGAATGATACAAATATGAAAGATGCTACAGAACATGCACTCACTCAATGTACCTTTCTAGTGGATTTCGCTTTCCACGAGTTAGATCAATCCTAACATTGCTTACTGCAATATCCTCTTCCTTCAATAGGAATCCACCATTTTTCTGGGAATTGAAAAATGCTTAATGCAGGGTTTTAGGTGCTTGGCAAAGAATATATCTTACTCGGATACACATGGTCCCAGAGACACACACAAGTATGCACACATAAGTTAAAATCTGCTTAAAAACCTGGGAGCAAACAATATCCTGTGCTGTGACATCTTTGAAGTTGTCTAGTTTGTCCTTTGGAACTGCATACTCATTGCAAAACTGCCACACAATGAAGTCTAATAAATTTCTTCTGTTAACAATGCTTCCAATATGGATTGCCCAAATTAACATCATATTACTACAGCAGAGAAAATCAAAGCTGCTACCCTTCAATTCATGAACAATTGAAAATTATGCTCGTGTAAACGTTCACTACCTGGTACAAATTTCTCCTTCGTATGCGTAAGATCAAATCTCTAGATTCCCTTAGTTCCTGATCTGGGGCTGTCTCGATAGTTTTAATTATTGTGTCATCCAACTGCAATCCCCCGTAATGAAAAATAAATAAATAAATAAATCTAAAACAAGAGAAACAACCTTTGTTTACACAAATTTTGCAACAAAATAAATGTTTCTGACATCCGAAAACAATAGATAAGAAATACGGAATTTCAATGTCTACCAACACGGTGACATAGTTCACGTATAAAGTTTTTAGAGATAAATGTTATTTATAGACTTTTTAAAGGATTTATTCATTCAATAAGCATATGATATCAGTTCCTTATTCTCTTTTGGAAGTCCAGCTTTCTCAAAAATAGAATCATTTTATACGCTACCCCGCTACAACAATTACCTTCCAGTATTCTGAAGGATCTTGAATGTGAGCTGAAATTTGCAAATAATCATCAGCCTTCAACAAGGCATCTACTACCATAAGTTCTATAGCCTGCAAAAGTTTTTTCCTCAAATGAGATGCATTGAAAAGAATAAAGAGACAAACAACAATAGGATGAAAATAGGAACGGTAAAAATGATAAGAAGACAAGAAACAAAATGAACTGCTGGGATTAAGGAGGTCTGGGAAGATAAGTGTGAGAGTTTTAAGTGGCAGAATGAAGACGGAGCCTTTTCTAAAGGAAATCTGGTTTATACCTTTACTTTTGGATGTGTATAAACTGTACGATAAAGATCAGCACGGGTGGAGAATAACTTGAAGACAGGAAGATCTAGCAAAATTTCAAATGCTAAGCAAATGGTAATGAAGATAATATCTAAGGCCCATTTTGGTTACTAGAATATGAGGCAACACATGGGAATCAACTGTTCACTCTCATTGCAGATTTAAGTGAGAACAGTGTAAAATTTTGAGACAAGACATCAATTACCTGCCTCCAAATATCACAATGGAGTCCAGAACCATTCCCAACATCTCTTAATTCTAGTAACCAAAGGGAGCCTAACTCTATAGGTAAATAGAATAGAATATACTAACAATCCTTAGCTCGGTAGCATATCTCATCACCCATTACCCGCATTGTTCCCATCAACCTACATGTAGAAAAGGATGTAAAACTGAAAACCATTTGACTTAATATTTATCCAACATTTGATGGTATCAGAGCGGTACAGAGGCCATGGTATTATAGGTTGTGATATTGGAAATTAATTAAAACCTCTCAAACTCAAAACTGCATCCCAGACCACAAGCCCGGCAGTCACGAGCAATGTAATCAAACCTGGATAGCAATAATGTTCCAGTCATGATTACATAATAATTATCAGTGACATAGTCTAAGGAAATGAAACATAAATAAGAATTGAACAAATAAATCTTAAACCCCACTTGTCCACATCAATTCCATTGCGACCATTGGCAACTATGTCATATAAGAACTGCTTCTCCCTTGTGTCCTAAATATAAAGCATAATAAACATAGTCAGGAACAATAAATCATATAAAATGGATATACGAAACCAAATCAAAGCATCCATACTTTGGAATTTGTGGAATATTAAACCAAATCATTACTGGATGAGTTATCTAAGGAGGCATATGCTTACTTTAGTTTGTGAAAATTCTGAACTAGCAACTATCATCTCCTGCAAATAATCAAATAGGAAAAAAGTTAATAATGCAATGGTTAAAACAAAGTTTATGCTGTAAAATTATACATACAATTTATATTGACTGACCTTGACTCTTCTCATCATTTCAGGGTCTACATCAATATGGTGCTCATCAACAATATAGTC
>JAOTJB010000001.1:27502154-27514434 GCA_027123815.1 Erythroxylum minutifolium | reverse complement strand
TTTCTTCCCTACTCTTTTCATTTGTTTAATTTGATTGTTTCTTGTGTATTAATTCCGTGTTTTGTGTAGAACTCTGCGAAAAAGTTTAGACGATCTATTCAACCCCCCTTCTAGATCGCTTTCAACAATCTTTAAATTAAACAGGATATGTAGAAGTTCTAGCAGAATATGCAACAGCTGTCTCAGCAAACTGTGAAGCAATTCCGAGAGGATGCTCTGCAATTCCAGCAAGATGCATTATCCCGATAGGTTGATATCAATCATCTGGAACCACAAAGCAAAGAGGAGCAGTCGTATCAACTTGAGGTGTACCCAACGGATGTTTGTACAAAAACTTTACAAAGTGAAGAGGTGACGTATCGAGTAAAGCGTAAATACACAAGTTTTAATCAGAAACCTGAAACTCAATTGAAAGAATCCTCAAATATCAAGTTTACTCCAAAAAAACATGCTCCCGTAAAATAATGCAGAAAAGAGTTTAAATAGGTCCCAAAACCTAAAATGCAAATAACTAAAACAATAGAGTTTGACTAAAAAATGGTTGACTTTTTGAAGCCTATCAAATCTGCGAATTCTTTTGTTTGGACTTCTAGCGTGCAGCCCACTCTTGGAAATCATCTGCAACACATTCCACGTCAGTCTCCTCCACTTGAGAAAAACTCGAACTCGAGTTAACAGCATCATCAGGATATAACGGCTCATCGGATGGGTAGTACTTGTAGATGTCCGCCACATTAAATGTTTTGGAGATCCCTATATTATTAGGAAGACCCACCACATAAGCATTGTCATTGATCTTCGTCAGAATCTGGTACGAACCATACTTCTTTGGCTGTAGCTTACTATAAACACCCACTGGAAATCTTTCTCTCCGCAGAATTACCATGACCTCATCGCCAACAGCAAAAACCTAATTTTTGCGATGCTGATCAACTGCCCTCTTGTACTTTGCATTAAACTCCTCCAGCTTCTGCTTAACCTTAGCATGAATAGCTTGCCAATCATTCGCCATCTTCTCTGCAGCGCTGGCACTCTTAACAGAAACATTAGGCAGATCATTAAGATCAATAACATGCTTAGGAACCTTAGTATAAACAATAGAAAAAGGTGATCTTCCTGTTGAACTATGGACTGCATTGTTATACGCAAACTCTACCTGAGCTAATGCAAAATCCCACTACTTTGGTCTATTTCCACAAATGCTCCTGATCAAATTACCCAAAGTCCTGTTCACCACTTCTGTTTGACCATCTGTTTGTGGATGAGCTGTACTACTAAAATTTAATGTCGAGTCAAACAACTTCCGTAAAGTCCTCCAAAAGTGCCCAAGGAACTTACAGTCACGGTCCGAAGTGATGGTTTTAGGAGCCCCATGTAAACGCACCACCTCCCTAAAAAACAATCGAGCAATATTTGATGCATCTGAAGTCTTCCTATAGGGAATAAAATGCACCATCTTCGAGAACCTGTCCACAACTACAAACGTAGAATCCCAACCTCTTTGTGTACGAGGAAGGCCTAACACGAAATTCATGGACAAATCCTCCCAAATACTATCGAGAACAGGTAAAGGCATGTATAAACCTGTATTCTGTGACTGTCCCTTTGAAGTCTGACACACATAACAACACTTCATTTTGCTGTAAACATCCCTACGCATCCTTATCCAAAAGAACCTCTCTCGAATAGCAGCAAAGGTCTTGTCCCTACTAAGGTGTCCAGCTAGACCTCCACTATGCAAGTCACGAATTACTTTCTCCCTCAAGGAAGAATTAGGAATCCAAAGTTGATCTCCCTTGAAAAGAAAGCCATCTGTAACATGAAAATCCTCTTCAGGTTGGTTCTTTGAACACCTTTCCCAAACAGCTCCAAAATCATTATCAGTTTCGTATAATCCCTTCCTCTCATCAAAACCCATAACTTCAGTTTTTAGAGTCATCAACAAATCTGCACGCCTACTCAAAGCATCTGCAACTTTATTATGCACCCCCAATTTATGCATAAGTTTAAAAGGGAATTTCTGTAAAAATTGGGTCCACCTAGCATACATGTAACTACTAATTCTCTTCTGACTGCTCAAATACTTCAAAGCTTCATGGTCAGAATATAAAACAAAATTTTTTCCGATCAGATAGTGCTCCCAATGCCTCAAAGCTTGCACTATCGAATAGAATTCTTTGTCGTAAGTGGACCACTTTCGTCTTGCATCACTGAGCTTCTCACTAAAAAAGGCTATCGGCCTCTTCTCTTGTGACAACATAGCCGCAATTCCGAATCCGCAGGCATCACATTCTGCCTCAAATAACTTGTTGAAATCCGATAATGCTAAAACTGGATCAGTACACAGTTTCTCCTTTAATTCAGCAAAACTGGAGTCTGCTTCTGCACCCCCATTGAAATTTTCCTTTCTTCAAACACTCCATGATCGATGCTGCAATTGTATTGAAATTTCGAATGAAATGCCTATAAAATGTAGCCAGACCATAGGAACTTCTGACTTCTCTGACAGTCTTCAGTGTAGGCCATTCTTTAATTGCCCAAACCTTCTCTTCATCAACTTTAACCCCATCAACGCCAACTACAAAGCCCAAGAACAAAAGCTGGCTTGTTATGAAGATGCACTTCTTCATATTCACATAGAACTTATTTTCTCTCAAAGCTCCTAACACCTCATGCAAATGTTGCAAGTGCTCATTTTCTAAACCATTATAGATCAAAATGTCATCAAAATAGACAATAGCAAATTTGCCAATAAATTTCTTGAGTACCTGGTTCATAAGCCGCATGAAAGTGCTTGGTGCATTTGACAATCCGAGTGGCATAACAAGCCACTCATATAGCACCTTCATTTTAAACATTGTCTTCCACTCATCACCCAGCCTGATTCGAATCTGGTGAAAGCCATTCTACAAATCGAGCTTGGAGAACACTTTAGCTCCATGAAGTCTGTCCAGCATGTCATCCAGCCTCGGGATAACGAACTTATACCTGACTGTAATCTTATTAATTGCCCTGTTATCTACACACATCCTCCAACTGCCATCTTTCTTTGGAGTTAATAAAGCAGGCACTGCACACGGATTTAGGCTTTCTTGGATGTACCCTTTCCGTAGTAAATCCTCTACCTTCTCCTTCAAAATTTCGCTCTCCTTAAGGCTCATTCTGTAGTGAGACAGATTAGGCAGACTAGCACCAGGAATCAGATCAATTTGATGTTGAATATCCCGTAAAGGTGGCATCCCAGGTGGTAATTCCTCTGGCATCAAATCACTAAATTATGTTAGCAACGGCTTCACAGCTTCAGGAATTTATACTGCATTATTCTCTTTTTCCCTAGCCAATAGCATATGTTTGAAAACTACAACATGCACTTCTTTTTTCTCCCTCAACTCAGCTTCAAACTCCTTCACAATAGTGGAAACTGTGAAAAGGGTTCACCCCTCCACTTACCACTCTCTTTCTTTGGCAGCAAGGTAAATCTGACCCACCGCCTTTCTCCACCTTGTAGATGTTATCTCTGCCAGCATGTTGGGTGTTAAAATCCAACTGCCAAGGTCTACCGAGAAACATGTGAAAAGCATCTATATCGGCAATATAGTAGTAAACTTCATCAGAATATTTGCCGATAGAGAAAGGAATCTTACAACGCTCCGTCACTTCAATTTCCTCACCAGGCCAAATCCATCCAATTTTCTATGGATATAGGTGCTTTTCAACTCCTAGCCCCAAATTCTCAACAGCATCACTGCCTATAATATTTTCATAGCTGCCACTATCAATAATAATATTAAACAGCCTACCACTAATAGTGCACCTACTTCGAAAACTTATGCCGCTGTTAGTGTTCTTCCGTCTTAGAAGTCAGCATCAATTTTCTCATGACATAATTTCTTACAAGATCATCGTCTTCTGTTTCATACTCATCATCTTCACCTCATCCTCCTCTCGATCAACCATATTAATGGTTATCCTATAAGGATAGTCACTGGATCTATGTCCTTGCTGATTACACTTGAAGCATTTACCAGGGATTGGTTTACCATAAGGATTATTGCCTTGTGGTTGTTCTTTCTGCCCATCATCCTTCTGCTTACCTGTGGCCTTCTGCTCCTTTTGCGCATCATCCTTCTGCACACTTTTATTCTTTTCAAAAGAGGTTCTAGAGTATTATAGCTTCTGCGAGAAGGATCCCCAGATCTATTCTTCTCCTGTAGCATCATCTCAGCCCTCAAAGCTATATTTTTGGCTTCAGTCAAGGATCTTAAAACCTGTACACCAATCTTTTCTTCAATCGCTGGCCTCAATCCACCTAAAAACCTTGAGACTTGTTGATCCTCAGTCTCCCTCATGTTGTTACGTTCATCCAACCTCATAAACTCGACAGTGTACTCATTCATGATCCTGTTGCCTTGATGAAACCTCTGGTACTGTTGGAACAGGAGTTGCTCATAGTCAAGAGGAAGGAATTCTGCTCTTACCAACCTCTTCATCTTCTCCCAGCTAGTGATTTTTCTTTTTCTAACACGAACTCTTCGCTCTTGAACTCTCTCCCACCAAGCGGATGCCCCACTTTTCAGTTTGCAAGCAACCACCTTAACCTTCTTTTCCTCTGGGATGTCTATGTAGTTAAAGAATCTTTCTACCTCTGCAAGCCAATCTAAGAAATCTTCAATATTCATGCTGCTATAGAAATAAGAGATATCCACCTTCAATTTGTAGTCAAGGTTATTCCGATCATGGTTCCCACACCGTCCTTGGCTGACTATATCATCATCTGAATCCGAACCTTCTTCGAGAATAGGTTGATTAGTAGGTCGTTCTTCCGCACGATTCCTACCACCATTCCTATTCCTATTACCTGTAATTGCTAGGTTTTCAATCTAATCAGCAAGTTCCCGACGTTGGTCAATTCGCTCATTAATATCATTAATACGATTCTCCAACGCTTGAAACCTTGGCTCGGCATCCCCTATCGCCTCAGTTCTATGATCACCGTCGCCAGAACCGCCGCTCCCTCTTCCTGCCATCAGAATCGACCTTGCTCTGATACCAATTGACGCAGCGAGTAAAGCGTAAATACACAAGTTTCAATCCGAAACCTGAAACTCAATTGAAAGAATCCTCAAATATCAAGTTTATTCCAAAAAAACACGCTCCATAAAATAATGCATAAAAGAGTTTAAATAAGTCCCAAAACCTAAAACGCAAATAACTAAAACAATAGAGTTTGACTAAAAAGAACAGTTGACTTTTTGAAGTCCATCAAATCTGCAAATTCTTTCGTTTGGACTTCTGGTGCGCAGCCCACTCTTGGAAATCATCTGCAACACATTCCATGTTAAGAGGAGCTTGAGAATTTTGAGGTCAATCCTCAACGAATTGCTTGTGTAGAAGAAGCAGAGGAGGTGCTCAAAGCCGAAATGGACATATCATTTAGCTTAGAGGTAAGTACTGAGTCCATAATTATTTTTTAAACTAACTCTTCACCTTTACATGACATATTGAAGGAACTAAACGAGGAAGAAAAAGGTGAGGAGATGTTTGAAATATTTCTCGAGTGCATGGACTTGGTCGAAATTGAAAGTCTGGGGATAGGGAAGGAGATAAATGGGAAAGATTATCAACCAAGACCCTATCCTAAATGATTATCAACAATCAAGATGGGGGCTCTGAGATGGAAAGTTTATGTAAGGCAGAAACAATAGCAAGAGGAATCATGAAACAATATTGACATCACGCTTTCCTAAATGATGCTTGGAGATGACATGATTTGATGCTACATGCACTGGGCAGCTACTTGTGGGGAAATCCCTAATTTGGCAACTGAATTGGGGCTGGGAGTGGTGTACGAATTGAACATATAAAGAAGCGAACGCACCTTGTTCGGTTAGATAAGGACGTGGAAGTTAGTCTAGTGGGGAAATTGAAGATCTCAAAGGCACATACCAAGTTCTATTTATTAATGATTTTTTTATTTCCAAAAAACAATCTTATCCTTAATAAAAATATTTAATTGGTTTCTCTCTTTAATTATATTAAATGTATCTAATTGTCAGGATTAAGGGTTATGAGATAATTTTAAAAAATTAAAGATTAATTCGATGAAAAACTTGAGAAAGATAACATTTTTTCCACATTTAGAAAACTTTAATAGCCAAATATGTAGAGTTTTATATTTAACATAATAAGATTTTATCAAGGGAGAGTAGGGACGTCAATTTTGACCTGGTTCAATTTTGGGCTAGTTAGCAGCGGGTTGAGCTAGACCGAACACAAGGCAACTCGGGGCTTGATTGAATTGTCAAAAAAGACATCATTTTTTATTTTTTAAAAATATATAATCAAATGGATCAAGTTGACTCGGTCCACCCATAGCCCATCCGGTCATTGATCGGACCATAGGCCAGCCAATCCTTAGTCGTGCCGGTCCCGAGCATGCATAAGGGAGAGAAGGGATGGTTTGTTTTGAAATTGTAATGTTTTTATTATAAATTAGTTAAGTTTTCAATATAGAGAGTAGTAGAATACCTTTATAAAAAACTTATTAAAAGTTAATATAAAATTTAAAATAATTTTTGTCACGTATATATGGTAATATTATTGTCTTCAACTTTTATGTTAATATTAATAAAATTTATTGTGTAATTTTATCTCTCACACTTGAAATCCTAATACTAGTTGCAGCTAATTAACTTTATAGGTATGAGTCGAAGTCACTGTGAAAATTATGACAGTCAAGCACATGCAATAAGTGAATCCAACAATTTGTAGGAAAGTTCTCCCTATTCATTATGATGAAACATTATAATTAAAATTAGAGATTTAAGATACCTTACACTTCAAGAATTGAGATAAAAATGGACAAATGTTAAATTTAAAATTATTATTTAGTTTTTTTTCCAGTGTTACTAGTTAAATCTTTCTCCATTGTGATAAAAGTTATATTTGATTATTTATAAAATATTTGAATTTAATGATAAAAATAAAAAAAATTAGTTCAAAATAATTTCTATTTATCTTAACCATATGTATTTATTTTCATTTGAAATATTACAGTAATTATCATAAGTTTATCATAATTAATATTAATATTTGAATATATATTCCAATTTTAATCTTAGTGAAGCTTAAATTTTGATTGAGAGTAAAAAAGAATGATAGGATTCTTTTCAATTAGTTGGAGACTTGACTTGTCAGCCATTCTACATTAGCAAGGATCATTTTATCGGCCAAATCATAAGATATTAATTTACCAAAATAAATATTAAAAGGATAAAATATTTATTCAGAATTTAAACAAAAGTTGTTCACTATACATACATATTAGCTGTAATAATATCAATGATTATTATTTGATTTGATGATCATATATGACACTATAAGTAACACGAACTGGATGAGATTTGGAAACCCAAAAATATTTTAAAAAACGCATACTTAAGTGGCAAATTTTCAAAATAACTCATTTTACATATTTCTAAAGAATAAAATATTGAAAATGAATTCATCAATTCAATTAGGTTTAGAGAGAAGATTAAAAATTCTTATAAAAGATTAATGATTATTTTGGTGTCATAACTTACAAAACTCTTTATTTGTTTTATACCATTTTTATAAAATAGGAACCAAACTTTGTTAAAAATATTATAAATTTTTTAGATATAATTTAGTTTAACTGTATCTTGGATATAAGTCAATCTAACTCACAATAAATTAACATATATAATTTAATAAAAATAACTTAACAAAAATAATTTTATTTATCTAAAAATTCTCTTACATTAAACTTTCCAAATCTACCTTTACAATATTTACAATTGTACTTATGTTCACGATCAATTTCTCCTTAATATCTGCCAAAAATATTATAATACAGCTATGTCCAAAAATTTACAAAATAATCATATAATGATGTTAAAATTAACATATTATACTGACTAATCGATTAATAAAATTGTACTAATACATTTTCTATTCAATAATTCATCCCAACAACATATTGATACTTATCGCAAATTAACACCGATTAATTCACCTCAAATAATCTGTTCTAAGCATCAAATTGATAATATACTAATATGATAATAATTAATAAGTCTCGATTAATTATCACATTTCACACATTATAAGAACCTCATATATATTTATGAAAATACTCTTGTTACATTCCAATATGAATAAAATAAATTATATATTTCATTTTCAAATGAGTTCTAAGTTCTTATATTATGAGATTCATTTACATACAACACCAAATTAATCAATAATATTTTTCACACTTAAAAATACACTCCACATTGATGATTACATATCAACAATCAAACAATTACAGAGTGAATAAATCTTTTACACCTATTAGTTTAATAAAATTATAAATTTATTATAACCTTATATAGACTTTACTGAATTCTTGTTTATATAAATCCCTATAAGAATAATAAGAAAAGACGATAACCTTTTCTTTTTAACAGTAGAATTATAAAAATTTGAGTAAACAGAAGGAAACTAACAAAGAAAAGAAAGTAGTTTACTTATTTCAGTTAATTTTGACATGTATACATTACTAATAACACTTAAAAATATTAAAAATATATAATAACAAAATAATTAATCTAAAAACTTTTAATGGATATGTACTAACATCTTTCATGCTAAGCATACTTTAAAATCCCTTTTTCTTGTATTAAGATTTATTTCTTGTACAATTTTATTATGGTCGGAAATAACTAATTTCAAAAAGCTGTTTTTCAAAATATACATATTTCTTAAGGATACGAACCTAAGATAGAAACTAATAAACATTAGGATATTAAGTTGACTTCAAGTCGAGAACTCTTTCAGCCACTAATATGAATGACATGCATGACATGGTCAAGTTGCAGTTACTTTATGGGTATAAGTCGAAGTCATTTGTGGAAATTACGGTAGTCAAGAAAATGCAATAAGTAAATTCAGTGATTTCAAAAAGCAGTTCTCCCTATTTATTATGTTGGAATATTAAAATAAAAATCAGAGATGTAAAGTATCTTACACTTTAAGAAATGGATAAATATTAAATATTAAATATATTATTTATTTGTTTCACTACAACAAACGAATGATAACGTTTTCTTTTGCGACGAAAAAAATAGTCACAAAAAGTGAACATATTGCGACGATTTAAACAAGTCGTCATTAAAACTAAGCATCTACTGACCAAATACAAAAGCGTGACAAAAGGGAAAATATTTTGCGACGCATAACAGAAATTGTTACCAAATGCTGAATATTTAGTGACGAATAAGAAAAATCGTCATAAAATGATACACAGTGGGTGACGATTTTAGCTGTTCATCTCTAAATAAGCTATGGCGACGCTTTTAAAAACCTACACCATAGGTTATCAAACATTTGGTGACTAATCCGAGACATCGTCACCAAATGGTCTATACTTGGTGACGATATTCTGAAGCGTGATGAAAAGGTCAATATTTTGTGACGAACTATATGAATCGTCGCAAAAGGTTACACATTCAGTGACTAATTGTGGAAATTGTCACTAAATGTACAACATTCAGCGACGATTGTCAGAAATCGTCACCAAATAGTTGACATTTTCTAAAATTGTTAAACTAACATTTTATAGTCTATCATAGTTAAGATATATTTTATTGGAGATTTGTTTTGAATGTTTACAATATATTATTGAAAAAAAAACACATAACATAATTTTAAGTGTTAAACAATAGTTTTAATTAATCATTTATATTTACTAACATTGCAAAAATTATTTATAAAAAATTTAAATAATTTTATGAATATAATAATATGATATATGGAGTAGTACAAACTTTAAATTAGAAGTTTAATAATTCATACAGTCATAGAGCCAGAACAATAACAGCCAATATTCAATAGTACTCAGCTTGACCTCTAACTAGTAAAGAGGTCGTTTGACAAATTCTTACATATACAACAATAAATCAACTTTAAAGGTGAGTTCAATTGATTGACTTGATAAATGACAATGATATAATTATTTATTTTGATTCGAAGTGATATGAGGTAAAGGTAAATGAGTCCTCGATCTTTGGGTTCCCGAGAAGGATCCTTACATGTTCAAAGGCACCAATTGAAATAGTAACAGTTCTTCCCTCAGGTGTTAGGTTTTTTACACCCTCTTGCAACGACTTTTCCGTTATAACTAAACTTGTAGAGGATACGATGAATGAGTCGCTAAATTTAGTACCTAAAATACAATTAGTATAGAACTTATATATTGGATGATTAGTAAATCATTAAATGAACAGAAATTAGAGTGACATGCATACGTGAATGAGCAGACGAAGTGTGTGGAATTGACGAATTTTCCAAAACAACTGATTTCCCTAATCCTTTACGGACTGTTGTAACATTACGCCTGCCTCCATTGGCATACATGTCATCTTCGAAACTCAAGGAAGCTTAAAACAACATATAGTATAAACCATCAAATGTAAATATATATAATAACTTCATAAAAGGAAATGAGATGTACATAATAAGGAAAGTGACGTTGTTCGGATGATACTAAACACCTTGAAGTAGAAGATTGACCATGGAAGGTAAACGATGATTAGTATATGAAGTGGAGTTTTTTTTTGTATTGTTTATTGTTTGAATAGGGACAATTTTGTCACATTCCTTCCAATATAATGAATTAGAGCCATCCGGAACTAGTCTCTATGTCGACATTCCTTGATTAATTTGAAAATATCGATTTAGAATTAAATGATGATATGTTCAAACACAATTTCAATGATAAGTAAATGTAGTCCAGTTTATCATTTATACATCTTCAATGTGCCTAATGATCTGAAAGTTACCTTTACTAAAATTTCAAAAATTTGTTGTGTGGTTTGTATCATAAGCAAAATTGATAATTTAAAGTAAAACTATTTCGTTTTACATAGGTTCATTATAATGGCACTTGGTAGAAATAAAGGAAAAAGGTTGGTAACAATCGAAGAAGTTCCTCCTACAGAATAACCAATAATTGATTCATTAAATGAAGAAAGTCAGCAGCAACCTTTACCAACATTGTCTGTTAGTCATGAGGGATCTTCAGATTTGTTATTGTTAACCAAACATGTTTACTTTAATGTTGAAATTACTCATTACATGTTTACTATGTTTTTCTTATTATGAATTTTTTATTTTCAAGTTCCAATGTTGGTATTAGAAAACAAGGTACAGTAAGACAAAAGGAGCTGAATTGCAACAAATGAATGTTGCAATGAACACCAAGTTATCTGTGACTATCGACCCCACGCAACGTCACTGGATAAGATCTAATCTGCAAAATTGGCCAGTAAGTTAGGCGTCATTGTGAGGAATGAGTTGCCTTTCCTTCAGTATGTCAGGCAGTTGAAGGAAGACAGCTTGCTCCAAAATGCTTTGGACAAAGTTTCGGTAATATTTTAATTCATTTAATTATATGTATTGCTATTTTCTTAACAAATATTGTTGATGTCGACCCTCCTGAGGTATCAAGCAGTGTTAGTTCACTGTTGAAACAAAGGGTGAAGGATCATTGATATAGACTTCATAAATATTATCAATCTTTTCCTTCCGATGAAGAGGTAAGGAGACATGTTCCGAAACAGGTGACTCCAGAAAATTGGAGTCAAATGTGTGATTATTGGGCCTCCACGAAGGTTTACGTAGGAATGTCAAAGTCGACCCAACCTGTATTTGGCCCAGGTTGGTTGGGCCATAAGCGGGCCATGGACCGATCATGGGTGAGCCCCGAGTCGGCCGTCCATACCCTATGGCCCGACTATTACTTCTGAAACTGTGATTTTGAAAAAAAATTTTGCCTATCCGTGGCCCAGGCAATGGATGGGCCAGGCCCTGGGTTGACCCATCCCAGCCGGCTGGCCACCTGCCCTTGGCTCGGCCCAGCCCATTGACATCCCTAGGTTCAGGTTTTTTTTTCTCTTCATATTTTCCTACCATTAATTTTGTTTATACATTTCATGACTACTTCTCTTAATTTATGAAAAGTGTGAGAAAGCCCAAGAGAATAGAGTAAAAATCAACACTCCTTATAACACCGGCTCCTTATAAAGACTCCTCATAACACCGGATCCTTATAATTTTTTAAATTCATATAATAGAGCCAAACACAACTCCAAGGACAAGAATGTGACAGGATCACACTGTACAAGCATACACACGACAAGGAAGGTCAAGGCCGTTTGAAGAGGCACAAAGTAATTATGTAAGTACAAACAAATTAATATTACAATTTATTTTTATG
>JAOTJB010000001.1:27428357-27439548 GCA_027123815.1 Erythroxylum minutifolium | reverse complement strand
CACACTCACAAATCAACCGAAATTCAATCCACAAAAATTAGCTAAAAGCTTCAGCCCAACCTTGAAGCTTTGAGGAAATTACTCAGTCATGATAGGAGAAAAACTACAAGCATTAAAGTCAACAACCAACATTAGGAGAAATCAAATAATAATCAGATAATGAATGAGTTTTTGAATTCCCCCTCTTTATGTTGTTTGCGTCTTCTTCTACATGCGTTGTGTTGCCTCTCCAGGTGATGGTGCATCCCTGGTGCTTGTTCTCCCCAACCGCGTGCTGTCTCTCCTCACTGTTGTGCGTCACTGCCTCTGCTGCTTTTTGTCTTTGCTCCTCTCAATAACGCCTCCACTGTTGCCTCTGTGTGGTATGTGTGTTTCTTTTTTTTTTAAATCACTGTAGCTCTCCCCAGCTCACGTTGTTCTGCTCTCACTCTTCTACATACGTTGTTCTGCTCCCACTCTTCTACATACGTTGTTCTCATTTTTCTTTCTTGTGTCTGGTGGTATGAATTTTATTTGGAGCTCTTGGTGTTCACGCACTCCTCCCTTAGTCTGTAACGTTGGAGAGTTTCTATTTTTGCTCCAGTCCACTCACCTTTCAGCTCACGTTCTTCTTCCTTTTTTTTCAGCTCCTTTAGTCCATGCACTCTCTCTTCTTGTTTTTTCCTTCAGTTCACTCACACCCAGCTCTCACGTTATTTCCTCCTTACTTTTAGTTCAAGCGCACACACAACTCTCACGTTACTTCCTCCTTATTTACAGTTCACGCACATACACTGCTCTCACGTTACTTCTACCTTATTTTCAGTTCACGCACTCTTCTAGTAGCACACAGCTCACCTCTCTGTTCTTTTTGGTGTCTTTTATCCCTTTTATTTTATTCCTCTCCTATGCAGGTGCGTGAAGAGCTGGTATTCCTGCATGGGTGTCCTTCCTCCTTGCTCTTTCCAGCTATACTCTTCTGCTTTGGCATGGATTGTCTAGTGTTGGTGGGTCTCTTCTCTAGCTGTTCACATCTCCTGTTGGTGGTGTGGTGATGTAGCTAGCTTTTCTTTCTTTTAGTTAATTCCTCCAGCCGATATACATGGTGGGGCTCTTGGTTTGCTCCTTTTCAGCATGAAATTAGTGCCTCCACTGTAGCTGATGTTTGACAGATATTTCCACCTACGTGGGTCTGCTTTCTGCATGGGTCTTTGCTTGATGTGTTGTTTTGGTGGGGTTCTTTGTGCCTCCCAGTAGCTCACGCTCCTCTCCTTGGAGTTGGTGCGTCACTGTGTGGTCTCCTCAAGCTGCGCTTGCGTTGTTTTGATGGCCTCAAGCTTCTCTAACTAGTCTCTCCTCTCATGCGTTGTTTTCATTTTTTCCACTTTGGCGTCTGTTCCAATTTTCGTTCCTCTCCCCTTAAAACCTCTCAGCCCTTTTTTTTTTAACCTAGCCCTTCTCATGTTGTCGTTTAATGCACCTTTGCTTCCTTTGCGACAACTTTTTGGACAACCCTTAATGCTGCAATTTCTCCTTTTTCTGCCAGCGTTTTGCCTTGGATTGTTGTGGTTCTTTATAACTAAAATCAAGTGCATTTCTTACTAAGTAAACATGAACAATTATAAATGCAAATTCAGGTAAACTAAATAATTTAGCGGGAAAATATGTATAAAACTTAATGATTGTATGCAAAAACAAAGAGAAAATTCCACTCATTCTAATGAGAAAAATGCATTCAACACTCATTCCCATGTGGAAGAGCAAGAAAACTCCTGGTGGGCTCAAACTAGTGAAATAGAAAGGCTCTTCTTAGTGATATTATATACTAAGAAAAAGGCTTTCGCTTAATAGAGAGTCGAAACTTAATGTAAAAGTTCACAATTGAGGGAAAGATTGTTGAGATTTTATATGTGAGTGGGAATTCTACATTAAAAAGAGAATGAATTAGTGAGGGGCATATAAGTGGAAAAGACTCATAAACTTAAAGATTTAAAAATATCTTGATTATTGATTTTTATATTTCCGATACTTTCAACGTCTTTGATATTTAAATCAAATTATAGATTATGATTCTAAGCAGGTGTGATTATAATTGTAATTGTAAAAAGGTTTCAATATTAATGTGATTTATAGTAATTAATTTAAATTGTTTTATTTGTATTTAATCTATAATTATCATAATCATAATTAAAATATTATTAGTAATTTAAGACGTTAATACAGATCATAAACATAATTCAATCGTTATGAATTGTTTTCCTCTTTTTGTTCACCCCCATCTTCAGTTGCTACGAAAGAGTTGGCCACTTTCTCCTTTTCACCTAGGGGGCATTTAATTCCATTGGCCTCACCATATATAATCTTAGGAGTTCCTTCAGATCTTTCCTTCTCTTCATCTGATTCCTTTCTTTTTTTCTTCTCTTCCTTCCTTCTCTTTCTTTGTCACCAGACTATTGTTTCCCTGACTATTAGACTCATTGTGATTCTCCTCGTTCCCTTGCCCAGATCTTCCTTCAATATGTACTTCAGTACTTGAATGTGAGTTGGCCTTATTTATCTCCTTAGAAACATCTCCCACCTTATTCTTAGGTTTCCACGTCTTCACTGTCCCTTTCTTCATTGGCTTCCAAGAGTAAATCATCCTAATTTCATCCGCCACCAGCATGCCACTCACCCCATATCTCATAATTTTATTGATTAAAAAAGGTAATCTTATCTGATTAGCTATAGTTAGAATATGCAAACCAAGAACTCGTTTGTAATAAGAAAAAGAAAAACACACACTATACTTGTAATAAATTATATAATTGTTTCAATTTGAAAATTCTTATAATCAGTTATTGTTCATCAGTTCATAATAATTCTTTGAACAAAATTATAATAACCGTTTTAATGCTTAATTGAATGTCATTTCTTAAAAGATTTGTTAATACTTTTTAATAAAGTTTGATTCCTAATTTTAAAAAGAAAGGTTATGGAATATAAATAAATAATTTTACAAATTTTGGCACCAAATTAATCATTAACCTTATAATATATAATTATAATTAATTAAGTTAATGAATTTATTGTCAATCATTTATTCTTTAGAAATGTATAAAATTAGTTATTTTGACAAATTGTTATTTACGTGATAAAACATTAATTATTTTAGTATTTTCTTGTCAATATTTCATATTTTGTCTGAAGTTTTAAATTTTTTTTATTTTGTGGAGTTGTCAAAAGACAACTATGAGCAAGATCAAACTATGACCCACATGCCCCAATCAAATCATACTTCATTGTTTTTTAACAATTTTTAAAGAAGTTTTCAATTAATTTTAGAACTCTTTATTTGCAATTAAGGGTTCAACTTTATTAAAATCTAATATAAATTTACAACACATTATTTTTATTATTAGACATATGACTGGAATTTCACTCTCAATTTTTAAATGAGCTTTAAATAAGTTTTTTAAAACTTGAAAATAAAATTAACATTTTAAAAAAATGTCACCCTTTGATTAAATAAAGGTACCTTGAAGCCCTAGTTTGGGAACTTCACTAATTATATGATAAAAGTACGCAATTTAAAGGCAAATATCTTAAATGTGAAATCCTAATTATTTATCTAATAACATCCTCTAAACATGAAAAGGAATGTTTATTTTTAAAGTTCTTTTACAATACGAAATATTATCATTAGTTAATCTTTAACAAGTCACCCAAGAATGGATAATAAAGATTTTAAAGAAAAAGTCATTTTTTCAGCTGTAAATAGTGTTGTTCAATAATTCGTTGAATTGACAATTGTTTAACTTTCACATAATGAAGTAGAAACTATATTCGCTTATACTTGCAAAATAAATATCATATCATAACATAACTTGAATTTAATGTTTCACAGTTTCAAACTTAATAGTTAAACCCTAAGATAAACCTTAAATCCTTAGCTTTTTATGTTTTATAAGTATGGGTGACAATGGTCAATCGGGCATGAGGCAACTCCAGCTCAAGCCTGATCTACCCAAAAATTTTTAAACTAGAAAATACTAAAAACGACGCTTTTTTGTTTATAAAAATTAGGTCTTAGGCTGAGTCAGGTTTGATTTCAAGCCTAATTTAAAGCCCAATTTTTTTAAAATTTTGAGCTCAAGGTTCAGTCACCCTTAAATTTAACATAACATAACTTAAATTTAACGTTTCACAATTTCAACCTTAATACTTAAACCCTACGATAAACCTTAAATCTTTAGCTTTTTATGTTTTATATGTATGGGTGACAATGGGTAAACCTGGCTTGAGGCAACTCGAGCTTGACTTCACCCACCCAAAATTTTTTAAAATAAAAAATATTAAAAATGACCTTTTTTTTTTAAGATCCGGTCTCAGGCTGAGTTAGATTTGAGCAACTCGAGTTCAAACTTGACTTGAAGCTTAACTTTTTTAAAATTTTAAGCTCGAGGTTCCGTCAATCCTAACCTACTCGTTGATTTTGAGCTGAGCTTGAGTCTGGCCAGCTGCCATCACTAGTTTATAAGGATAAACAAAGAGAGCTTTGGTAAAAATGTTGCACAATGACTGTCGTTATTTAATTAATTTGAACTTTATCCTGTCCTTCTCCTACTACTCCAAGAGTGGGTGAAACAGTGAAGTCAACTTGACTTTTTCCCAATGCTATTCAGTTTCTTCCTTAGGCCTGAGAGTTTCCTCCTGAAATATTCATATGCTTCTCCTTGTCTAAAGATTTCAACTCAGTCCCAGTTTCTAGATTGTCTCGATGACTAATTGTAATTAGTAACTATTAATGGTGTGATTATTTCCACAAGTGACTTTGACTAATCCCAATCTAACCAAAAATTCTACTTTAGTCGGCTGTTATCGAGATATAGATAAGCATATGCATTCCAAAGCTTGAAATTGATTCAATAGCCCCATTTTCTTAGATTTTTCCTATCAGGACACCATAGTTGCAGTTTGGTTCAACATCTGAAGTTCTTCTTGTGAAGATATATATCTATTAAATAGCACTCCATTCCATTGGTACGTCAAATCAATTTTTTTAATTTGAGAGAAATTAAAAAGAAGAGGAAAGTTATTTTGGTAAAAATCATTAATATTTATATAATTTAATATTGTTTAAACAATTTCTTAACAAAGGAAAAAAGATCTAAAATACATTTAGAATGTAGATGGACGTATTTTAGTCTCAAATTAACAATATATCAAGCAACTGGTACTGATATTTGTTTCTTTGCTTGCTTTGTCACTTTGATTTTACTTTTTAAGTTTGTCAAAAATGTGGTACTACCAAACTAAAGGCTTAACCTTTAAAGCTTTTTATGGAACCTCCGTTTAATGTTAATTCTCTTATGAATATCATAATTTCGTATTGACAAGAAAAAAATATATAATCTTTTTTGTAAATCTATTATACAGATTACTAATCAAATTTTATATTTAACTATTTTTTGGAATTTGAAGTTCTCCAAAGACTGAATTATAATTATTTTATAAATTAGTTTAGACCTGAATATTATTTTTGATTCATTTGAGAGTCATTAAAAGTGAGAGTAACTAGTATTAATCAATTATAATAATTAAGCAATAATAGTTATACAAAAAATTTTAAAATTTATTGCAAAATTAAGCATATAAATTTCAAATAATTGAGTAAAAGGTATACTTTTATGAGTTGAAATGAACATGAAAGTGATGTAGTAGGGACTCAATTACAAAATTAATTCTAAGAACATATAAATTCAAATACAATCATATAAAAAATATAGTTACAGAACCAATTATATATATAGGACATTTCAAGAATATAAAAATGTACTGATAATATTTTATAAAATATGAAAAAAGTACACTTATAGTAAACACTTAATTCTAAAATATACCAAGCACATAAGTACAATTATGTAAAAGCTATAATTGCATGAATTTAACTATTCATAAAGTACATTTCTATATGTGATATAATAAAGATAACGATGATGACATATATTGAAGATATGAATTAATTAGGATTACATAAATACTAATATACTAACAACATTATGTGAAAAAGTGAATGTTCATTTGCTATATTATCATCTCTAATCATATAATACATATTGATATTATCTATTATATGATAAATATTTATGTAATATGAAAAGGTACATTTGTTGTAAACACTTCCAAGAGCAAACGTAATGGCGTCATGGTGCGCTTTGAGACCCTCCAGTGTCCGAGTTGTGAAGTTGGGCACACTGCAAAGTTGCAGGTTGCTGGCTGTCGGTTGTGTCTCCGCCTTCGGCTGTGCCATTTGGCGGCAGTCTTCGCTTTCTTCTAGTCGACGCATTGCTTCTCCTTTCGCTTCCCTCAGCACCACCATGTTTCCTGGTCTCTCTCTCTCTCTCTCTGATTTTAATTCTCTAGATTGCTGAGTTTTTGTTATATACATGGGCAAATAAAAGATGTTTGAAACTTTTGTTTTCTTTTTAATTTTCTTGGATTATATTATATAAACTTTTCTTGCTTAGGGATATCTGCAGAAATCAGTAGATGTGAGAGTAGTAGATATTGTTGAAAACTAAATAAGAATGGAACAAAAAGGAATTTGTTATCTTTGGTATTCTCGTAGGTTGGTGGGATTTGGGAGGTGAAGGAAACGGGCTGTGGTTAAGAAGAAATAAGATTTGGAAATATAAGATGATTACATTTATTTTTTTCGGTAAATTAAGATGATTGTATTTGTTTGTAAATGTTATTGATTTTGGGTGAGTTGTTATATACTTTCCCTTTCGAGTTCTTTGGTAAGATCGTATCAATATTGCTCGGTTTGTACGTTGTTATACAAGGAATGATGTGATTATTTTGCAATTCGGTTCGTCAGTGACCCGGTGCTTCAAACACAGCCGGGTACTTCAAACACAGCTTCTTCGGATACAACTGCGCGACTGTGGTCTATGTCTACAGGCGAAGACATTAGGGTATATCAAGGTCATCACAAAGCCACTGGTGCGACGGCTTTGAAAAGCACTAAATTTTTTAGAGTCATGTCTCTCATCTTATGACAGTGTTGTCAGCGGCAAGAACGGTGATGGGGTACAGGCGTTAATTTTGGTAGCGAGGTGGGGGGCAGTCAAACGGTGATTAAAGGTGAAGAAATTTGGGTGTTTCGCAAGAAGACGGGTGATGTTGTGTGCGTTGGACAGAGTAGTGGTCGTAAGGAGGAGGATAAGTAATAGTAATAAAGGGAGTGAAACTGAAAAGAGTTGGATTGTACTAGACTTGATGTGAGGGGAGAGAGTGCCTGCGTAGGAGCTTTGTAGTTTGTAGTTTGTAGTTTGTAATATGGACCGAGTAACACGAATAGAAGCATGCAATTTAGAAGTGTCACAGATGTCGTCCCAAGCAAGTATGTGTTTCCTCTTTTTTACGTTAATTCTGCATTGATGTAGAATAGGACAAGCTTCATCTCTTTGGCCTTTAAGTGGGAATGTATTTATCAGGTATGCTTTTATATTTCGCTTATTACTTCACTTACTAACTTAACACCTCTACCAGTATAAGACAAGTTCATTAGATTTTTTTTTAACCTGATACATCAATCTTATCTTTTATTCTATTTATTTATTCAATTATTTTAATTTTATTTACATATTTTTTTAGCATATCAGTTTTACATAACTACTTTTTTAACATGCATTATTTCTTTTTTAATTGACATATTTACATGTGGGTCTACCGAAAATAGCTTTTTTACTCTATAAGAGTAAGGCTGCGTACTATCAAACTTTTTCAGACCTCACTTTATTGCGAAATTTCGGACTGAGTGTGATAATGACTTCCACGTACAATTACATAATTGTTAAGCTTCGATTTATAATTTGTTAACCAAATTTTGAATATATATGGAATATTATATGTTTTGGTTGAATTATTTGATAAATTAATAATTTAAATTTAAATAATTAACTTAATTCAGTCAACAGTTTGAAAATTCTACGATATCTTCGTCCTCAATCAATGATCTTTCAAATTTCTAAGATGAGATTTGAAAGAGACCATTCATAAAGGTGAATATTTTCTACCAAGTGACCCACACAAAGAGAAATATTTGCTTCCACAGTTCCACTGGAGATATTTATGGACGTATACGTCACCATCAAAACAGTAAAATTGTTATCGAGACATGGAAAAGACTTCTGTGACTCAGCTCATGATAATGGAGTATCGACTTGCCTGTTTAATGAGACGACTTGCGAGTCAACTAAATATAAAAAATGATTATAAATTTTAGGCTCTTTCAACAAATTTAGAACAAATTTATCATTTTAAATCTTTATTTTATCATAATTATAAAGAAATTAAAATTTTATCTCTTAGATTATAAAATTTAAAGTTTTAATTCAAAAAATTATAAAGAAATTCTAATTTTAATTTAATCACAATAAATAATAAATTAGTAAAATAAGTATAATATTACAAATTTTGAATTATGTTAGAAATAATTGTAATTCAATTTTCCAACCTAACTAAAAATTTGTGGTTTAGGAGAATTCCAAATAATAATATAGAGTGGCTGACAAGTCAAGTCCCCAACTAATTGAAAAGAATCTCATTAATTTTGTTTACTCTTAATCAATTTTTAAGCTTCACCGAGATTAAAATTGGAATTTATATTGAAATATTAATACTAACTAGATAAGCTTTAGATCGTAACTCCAATATTTCAAATGAAAATAAATATATGGCTATGATAAATTGAAAATATTTTGCACTAATTTTTTTACTTCTATCATTAAATTTAAAAATTTTAAAAATAATCATATATTACTTTTACCACAATTGAGAAAAAATAATTAATTAAATTTGAAAAACTACTAAATAGTACATTTAGCATTTGTTCATTTCAATCTCAATTATTAAAGCATAAGATAATTAAATATTAAAAAAATTTAATATTTATTGGATTCAATTATTGGGGAGAGCTTTTCTATAAAATATTGGATTCAATTATTGCATGTGCTTGCCTGTCAGGTGACTTTGACTTACGACTATAACGTTAACTACCTAACTACCTGCAACTTGATCACGTCATTCATGCCTCTCGTACTCGGTGGTTGAAACTTGAAAGAGTCGTTGAAACTTGAAAGAGAGATAGACTTGGAAGTCAACATGAATATCCTAATATTTATGAGCTTTATCTTATGTTGGTGTTCTTAAAAAATATATACCTTGAAAAACTCCTTTTTAATAATCGAAAGTGAGAGTGAAAAATTATCGAAAAAAAGGTTTAAGAAACAAATAAAAGATTTTGATAGAATTCATTATTATCGTTATATGTTAATAAGTCTTCAGATTTGACTTCATTATAACCCTCACACATGGTTCAGCCAATACTTGCATAGACAATGAGATATTTTAGAATATTACGAAATGATTATTTGTAATGCAATTATAATATTTAATATTTTAGAATTTACAAAAATGATTATTTGTAATGCAATCACATGGATGACTGACCGCAAATCAAGGAAAATTTGTATTGCTTCCCTTGAAAATAATCTGCATAAGCTCAACTTATGGATAGATACTTAAAACCGTAAAATAAGTAAAGTTGTTATCACACCTGGAAAAGACTTTGACTAATTCCAATCTAACTCTCTACTTTGGGCGGCTGTTCTTATATAGATAAGCAAATGTATGGTTCTCCTTCTTCAAAGCTTGCAATTCATTCAAAATAGCCCCATTTTCTTAGACTGTCCCAAATGAAAAATTGTCGTAGGTATCTCCTACTAGTAGCAGTAGTTGTTCTTGAGGTCTTCGGACACCATAGTGGTAGTGCGAGCAACAAGTGCAATTCTTCTTGCGGAGATATATTTATTAGATTGCCATTTCGCTTGAGAACAGATCCTGAAGGTTGTGGTTACAAAACCTTCGAGCTTGACTGCGAAGACAACCAGAAAACGGTTCTGTACTTATCTCCTTCTGCAAAATATTACGTACGCGAAATCAATTACGCAAACTTTAGCTTTCAATTGGTGGACATCGGTGTCCAAAAGGATAACTGCTTCTCACTTCCTCGCCACCCCCTAACACGGGATCTATTAGGCTCTTCAAATATGTCTAAATTATCTTACGAATATTCTGAGGAGTTGGTTTTCGTACGATGTGTGAATCCGGTGGCATTGAATTTTAGATATAACAGTGATCTATTGAATGATTTAGGATATTCTTGGCTGTCCGCGATTAAGTATATAGACACTTCCTCTTGCAATTATTCTGCTTCTCAATCCTTAAAAAATGAATATTCTTATGTAGTCGTCAGTTTCTATAATATTAGAGTATCAGATTTGGACGATTCGTGCCGCGTAGAGAGGGCGATGCTTCAAACGACATCAAATGAGGAGAGTTTGCTAAGTTATAGAGACAACTTAACTTATAAAGACGTCCATGATTCTCTGCTGTTTGGCTTCCAATTGTCTTTTCATTATTTTTGCTGCTCTAATTACGACATTTATAATCCTTGCAACTTTGAAGGAGATCGCCAACGTTGTTATGTTCCTACTCCTATAATAGGTATGTTAATCCTCTTCTCAGCTTTCACTTTTTTTTTAATTTTATCTCGTATGCTTATCATTAGTTCAAATTGTAGCTATTACTATTCTTGTGAATTCTTTTTGGTATTTTAAAATACCAAACATAACAATATTATTTAAATTTGTGCTTACAATTTAATTTGAAGTTAGTTCTCTAAATTAAATATTATCGTTAAATCCCAAAGCAAAATGCCAGAAATTAAAAACATATTAGACGAAGGAGGAAGGAAGTTAATATTATAAAAAATAATCAAAATTTCACAGAAAATATAAGAATAAAAAATATAATTTTATTATTCCTACTTACATTACAAAAAATTCATATGTACATAATGTTGAATTATTATGTTTATTTACGAGAGAATTAAAATGGGAGAATCCTTTGAAATTAATCATTTGAATTAGGAACCATGTCAAAAATTCATATGAATGTTATGTATTAATTCCTAAAAATCTAATTAAAAAAATATATTTTAGTTATTATAAGAAAGAAGGAAATATTATAAAAGATAATTAGAAGTTGAAAACATATTATAAAAAGGAAGTTGGTATTATAAAAAATTATTAAAGTTTTCACAAAAAAAATAATGTTACTATTATTACTTGTATTATTTGTAAAAAGATTCATATGTTAATGT
>JAOTJB010000001.1:27273405-27286958 GCA_027123815.1 Erythroxylum minutifolium | reverse complement strand
AAGTAATTACTATAAATCACAATAATATTTAAACATTTATGCAATTACAATTATAATTATAATCTTGCTTCGAATCTTATTCCATAATTTAATTTAAATATGGAAGAAACTGGAAATATAAAAAATATAAATCTAATGATTTAATAAGATTGTATTACATATAATTTATTCTAAATTCTTTTGAATTTAATTTAATAATTTTTTCACATAATCATTTTATAATCCAATCATGTGGAAAATTTTT
Source organism: Erythroxylum minutifolium (assembly GCA_027123815.1). NCBI lineage: Eukaryota > Viridiplantae > Streptophyta > Magnoliopsida > Malpighiales > Erythroxylaceae > Erythroxylum > Erythroxylum minutifolium. Next base: position 27,286,714 of record JAOTJB010000001.1, on the reverse strand, counting down.
CTTGACCGTGTGGTATTTTGAGTTGAGCCACAAATGTCTTTTTCAAGTCTGGATAAAAACTTATTTGACGGTGTAAGTATATGGCTATAAGTCAAGCTTATGCAGATTATTTTCCAAAGGAAGCAAAACAAATTTTCTAAATTTTGTTGGATTAAATTTAATTTATTTATCTAAAATTATTTAAAAAGACTATATCACACATTATTTATTCTAAATTTTTTTAAATTGAATTTGATTTATTTTTTCATAATTGTTCCATAATATTAAAACAGCCTCAACAATTGTTTAGGTAGCTAGAAATGATAGTTCAAGAGACAGAATAATATAAAGAAGAAAGCATTACCACAAAATAGTCAAGTATAGAGTGAGAAGGATGTCAGCATCAAAATTACTTATTATCTCTTAAATAAGCAATTTTGATAACCCTCCAGAATTTTCTCTCGTACTAAAAAAAAAAATTTTGATAAATGTACGATGTTTTTAAATTTAAATAATATTATTACTTTGTTTAATTATTTAAGGTTTTACCAACAATAAATTTAGTTAAGATTTCTGTTTTAAAATTCTGATTTTTCTCACTCCTTTTCCATGATTTAGTATGCGTCTCCATGACATTTTTTGTGTTTGCACTGATTTATATCTGCTTCATGGCATTTGTGACCTTTGCAACAAGTTCTCCCATTTCTGCTTGTACCCTTTTCACTCCTTTGTGATACGAGGACGAGACACACAAGACATTATTAATTATATGTTGCTCACATCGTATGCTAGTATGCTACACACCAACAATCTGTGTCCTAGTTGCTTGTGCTGAAGTAACTCTGAATCAGTGAGGCTATGTCTGCTTTTTGATGGCAGATACCGTCTGCTATTAGTTACAACCTATCAAGTTCTTAAAAAGAAAAAACAAGTCCCAAACATTTGAATCCACAGTTTTCCATATTTCTTAGGAACGAAGTAAAAGGAAACTAAATAATTTCATGTTCACCTATGAAAATCTATATTCAAACGACAATTATAGAGCCTTTCTTAATGATATCTCAAAAAGATTTAACTTTTAGGTGGAGGGCCCTCTGCATATGCTACTGCAGATTTTCCTTAGCAACAGAATTTGAATTACAATTGACCTGCTTATGCAGTTATCATATGTTGTCTAAATGCAGTAAGAATTTCATTTTTTCGCAAAAGGAGTCCACACCAATGACGGTAGTTAATCCTATTATCGCAACATTGGCTAGAAAGAATCAAGAGCAGACCATAAATTTCCTAACAACCGGCCTGCTTGTGCAACTATCTGGAATTCCATGTACAGTTGAGAGAAGGGAATATAACAGTTGGCAGCCTCTTGCTTTCCTCGACATGAGGGTGAGGGTAATCGATGGTGTAGTGAAGCCCACGGCTTTGATGCCGAGAAAGAGCACTGCTTACTGCCAACTTTGCACAATTGCAGAGCAAAACAGGTTTCTCATTTCACAAGCTTCAAGTCCCACCATTGTCTGTTCCCAACACTTTTGAAACAAGTACCTCTCCCAGTCATTCTCCAACTCACTGATCTTTTCCTCCGCAGTTTGTAGCCTTATCGTCGAACGAACAATGCCCACGTACTGCCACATTATTAATTGCAGTTCCTTCCTCACTTTCTTTGTTGTACTCAGTATGTCATCCATTGCTTGACTCCCAAGTGCATTTGGTGCAGTAGGTCGGGGCCAGCAATTTGAAGCACTGTGATCAAGTTTGGAGCTTTTCATGTGATGAATTGATGGTTTAACTGCTCTTCGTGCAAAAACTAGTGCTTCGAGCAATGAATTACTAGCAAGTCTATTAGCTCCATGCAAACCAGTGCATGCAACTTCACCTGCCACATAGAGGCCTCGGACATTCGTCTCCCCCTGAAGACCAGCACGTACTCCACCACACATGTAATGAGCAGCAGGAACTACTGGAATTGGTTGACGGGTAATATCCAAGCCACACTTAAGGCACTCAGAAGCTATATTGGGGAAGTGAGAGAGAATTTTTTCTCTGTTTTTGTGACTTATATCAAGTAGCACGTAATTTTCATTACGCTTCTTCAGCTGGTCATCTATGCCTCTTGCCACCACATCTCTTGGGGCTAGCTCGGCTCTCTCATCGTATAAGGGCATGAACCGTTCCATTCCCAAGTTATAGAGGATGCCACCATCACCTCTGACAGCTTCAGTGATTAGAAATGCATTTTCTCGAGTTTTTTTGGGTTTGATGGGAAGGCCTTCATCAGCTAAGGCTGTTGGATGGAATTGTACAAATCTGAGACAAAAGGAGCTTGTAAAAGTCAACCAGAAAGAATTTCGATTACCCTGTGACAGACTCACTTGCAATACGACATGAATGTGGTTCCTAACTTACTAAACCACACAAATGTACAATGGAAGTTACCAATCCCCAAAGAACAGCTATATCTAACGTCGATTCCCCACTAGAAAAGCTCCTCAATGATAACTTCCCACACCAAGTCCCCTAGGTTTTTCTTGTACAAAGGAAAACAGAACCATTCTATTGGTTTCTCAGAGTTATTTCTTATATTTCCAGTGATAATAGAGAATGTTCAAGCACAGAGTGGCAAGCAGGAGAATATGATCAGAATTAACTTACTCCATATTGGATATCACAGCTTGAGCTCTATGTGCCATTGCTATTCCATCTCCCGTAGCCACCTAAAGGATAACATGAAGATATCATAGCCAATTTATGACTGAGAGTTTGAGAGCAAACCATTTCATAAACAATTAATGAAAGAACAAATATATGAAAATACACTGAAATGAGATGTAAGCATAGTTTAACTTCTCTACTGTTTAGGTAATAAGTACTTCAACCGATCATCCATCTACACAAAACCAAGTGAACATCTTTTCTTAACACTTATTCATCCAGGTAATGACGCTATTGGCTGCATTAAGATTTTTAAATGTTACATTAGAAAAAAGGTAGCCAAAAAGTTGCATCTTGGGATAACTATTGCAGTAGGTGACATTAATTGCTGAATATTCAAATAGCCAGTCTACATCATCATCTGCTGAACTTTTAGGGAGACACCATTTCCTCAAAGAAAATACAGAAGAGGAAAAAAATTAAACAAACAAACAAGAGATACCGGAGGATTTGTTGTAGATGAGTAGATATGGCCAGCCCCACCAGATGCAAGTAATGTCACCTTGGATATGAATCTAACAACCTGATATATGGGAAACAAAAAAGCAGAAGTGTTTCCTGATGAAACAAAGTTTTAACAAACCAAATCCAACATATTCAATAGCATACTAACAGAGAACACTAGAATCACCTCTAGCGTTTCAGAATTCAAAGTGTCCACTCCAAGACAAACTGTATTAGGACCATCCTACAAAGAAGAAACATGTTCAATCGGAAAGTGTTGCAGGACCTAAGACTTTAAATTGCAAAGATATCGACCAAAAGAAATAAAATTTAATTCACTTGTGCCGCTTTGAACTGGAATGTCAAAGCTAGAACCACAATCCATATTGCCTCTCCATTACTAAATGCCCGTAGTATTTTGGATTAAAGGAGTGCTAAAAAAGTAACCTGAGAAGTTAGTAGATCTATTGCAAAGTGGTGTTGGAAAACAAAAATGTTGGGATCATTGACAACTGCCTCCAGCAGAGCTCGCTCAATTTCTCTTCCAGTCATATCAGCAGCATGGACAATTCTATGGTGAGAGTGCCCACCCTCCCTTGCTAGTTGCAAGTTTCCATCCTCTCCATGATCAAACATGGCACCCATAGTTATCAACTCCCTAATTCTGTCAGGTCCTTCCGTACAAACAATCTACACAAAGTAAACTCAACCTTAGCCTTAATGGATAAGCAAGAAGTAAAAGTTATTTAGCACTCCAAATTTTATGCTCAAAAAAGCAAGTTAGTTTGCAAATTCTGGTTCTTCCAGATTCAGAAAAACTTGGCCTTTATTTGTTGAAATTTTTGAAGTAAAATACAGCAAAATTCTCAATTATGAACAGTGACACAACAATGCAAAATTATTACTTCTAAATCTTACTCTGACTGTCTCCTCATCACATAGATATGCCCCAGCAACAATTGTATCATACATGTGACTCTCCACAGAGTCTGAAGGACACAACACAGCGCTAACACCCCCTTGGGCATAGTTTGTATTGCTCTCATGTGGCTCAGCTTTAGTGATCACTGCAACAGTTCCATGTTTTGCAACTTCAAGTGCATAACGAAGGCCAGCGACTCCACTTCCAATGACAGAAAAATCAAAGTATTTGGTGGACTGGTTTTTCAAGCAAGAAGACACACTAACTGCTTTCCCTCTATGGGATTTTGGATTCTCGCTACGGGCATACCGCAAAAAGTTACATCTTTGGTTCTGCAATACATTTTCCCCATATAACCTGAAGATCATGTCAAGTGAAGCCCGAAAAGTTTGTGCAAAGGCATTACAATGGCAATTACATCACAAACTCAATCGAGTTCCATCCACAAATAAGTAGGAAAGCAATATCTTCATCAAATACCATGTAAATTCTTTATGCAAAGGTCCACTAAGCATCGCATTGGAAATCCAAGCAGGTTGTCTCCAACTTTGCACACTGTAGATGTTCAACCTAAAGTTCAGGCTACTACTTCCAGCAGCAGTACTTGAAATCATTTTGACTTCTGCAAGAAAACAAATCCAAAACAACATTAGTGGATCAGGAATCAATAAAAAGGTTTGGATCTTGAACATGTTCTGCACTCCTGGCCCCTTTTACAAACAAAAGCAACAGAATTTAAACTAACCAACCATTTTATGTTCTCTTTTTATCAGGAATTCACCTAAAATATTTCCCCTTTTTTCGACTTTACCTCGTGAGCACAAGCGTGGTATTGTATTAAAAATAACTAAGGCTAACAGATAAAAAAGAAAAAGTTGGAGAAACCTACACTCACATCTCCTGCATGTTTTCGTGAGGTTCGTTCTGCGTGATATTAGTGCTTCAAAATAATATATTTCTTCGTTAACTTACAGAACAAAAAACAACATCGCACTAGTGGTCGTCTTATGTAGAACATCGCACTAGTGGTCGACTGGTCGTCTTATGTAGAAATTAAGACAAAATGTAGAAAGTGAAAACAGAGAACAGATGATGGAAACACAAAGAAAATCTGACGATAAAGTGGAACAGAAAGAGATAAAACAAATAAACAGCCATCAGCAAAAAGAAGTACCATTAAAATTCCTGCTAAGCTTAATCAAAACACCTAAATGAGAAATAGAGTACCACAACACCAACATGCAACAAGAAAATCACACAAGCGCGATTCTGTGGATTTTTCGGGACTTTATATACGAAGGCTTACAATTATTCTGTTCTCAAGTGCCAGGCGGGCCCTGTCGCCGTAAAAGAAGAACCTGCTTGCTGATCTCTTTAAAATGAACCTAAGCAACGCTCGACAGGGCAAAAAAGTGATTGCCTTTCTCACGTTTCAGAAACTCTACTGACAAAATTCCAATCTGGGTCTTGCTGGTTTACGCAAGAAAACCCACAGGAGCATTAACGGGACAAAAGATTCGGCCTTTCTCAAGCTGCTGACGCTTCGTACGTAAATCATGAATCTGGGTCTATATCAAGGAACATACAGCAGTCATCAAGGGACAAAAACAGAGCATAGATCAACTAAGATAGAGAACGCAAGAGGGTTTCTTTTATACGATGTTGGACAGGGAATGTGAAATTCGAGGAAGGTGAAATGAAGGAAAGAGCTCCTAAGAACTCTACGGGAATTCGCGCCAAGTTGTCTGCGCCGCCTCCGCTTACTCCCTCACGTCCTCTCCTCTCTCTGTCTTTACTTAACGGTTGCTGTTATATTAATCCCACTTTAATCCAATTTTAATAAAAATTTTATAATTATCATTTTTTCTTTTTTAATCAATTAATCTATAAAAATTTTCTTGACGACGGTTCTATACGCTTTGATTTATTAGTTGAAATTTTTATCAAATTTTAAAAAACCATAATTTTAATTTGTAATTATTAAATTAAAAATATCATTTTATCTATATGATAAATTAATTGGTAGTTGTTTTGTATCAAATTGTCCATCCATGATGGTCAAAAAGTTGGAAAGACGTTACAAACATGACACACTTATGTTCCAGTTACGGTATTCTAATTTTGATTTATTAAATTTTATCCATATACTTATTTAAAATTTGCGTAAATACGTAAATAAGCATAACACAGACATCATAAACAGAACAGTATCTGATGCCCAAACATGAGGCCAATCCGATGATATGATAAGCCACTTCACCGTAGTCATCCGAAATGTCTTCTCAACCACCCAAATCATCAGAAAGCGCAAGAAACCGGAGTGGTGGGTCGTTACTTTCTCTTCTTAGTTCTTACGCCTCCAATACAATGGGTTGGCAATGTGCTGATGAGTAATGGTAATATCAATAATAAAGAATTTAATTCGGTTAATTTAATTATAAAAATTTAAAATTGATTATTTTTTAGTTTAGTTTTAAAATTTTCAGTTATATTTATTTTAATAATTCTTATTACTAAAAAGTAATTATTTAATTAATTGGTTAATTTTTATAAAATAATAAATTCTTGAAAATTAAAATAAATCAATTAATTTTTATTTAATAATTTCTTTTTATTTAAGTTTCAAATTATTAAATAAATAAAGACAAATTCTTTAATTTTTGACCTTTAATTAATTTTATAACAGTCTAATATCGGTCGAACCTTTTAAAATTTAAACCTATTATTTTATTAGTTTAATTTTTAGTCTGATTTTTAAAACATTGGACGATACAACGAAAAAGAAATTACCTTTAACAATAAAGTGTCATTAATATAAAAATTTAGAAAAAATAGTAATCATTTATTGAGTTAAATATATTGAACTTTCATGCTAACTATTTTTATTCTTAAAAGTAGGAAAGAAAAAGACGTATATTTCTTATAATTTAACAACTTTTTAAAAATATCTAATATTTAAAAACTTTGAAAAAAAAACTCTAACTATTTATATTTAAAATTTTTTTAATTTTTGATTAAAAATAATAAAAAATACATATGATATGAATATTGCATTTATACCAATCAAATGATATTTATAGGATATTCAACTTAGTTTTTAAATTCAAACTAAACTAATTTTGGAAACAATTTATCCACTAATTAGAATTAAGGTTACGTATTATTAAATCTCTTTAACTTCTGCATGTCAGCGAAGTTTATACTAAATATTGTTGTTCTATCTTAAATTATTAATTTGAGTCAATTTTAATTAATTCGGGTCAAATTTAGATTATCATATTAATAATATTTGATTAATTCATATATGATGTTAACGGTGTTTATTATTATTTTCCAATTAAAGCTTAAGAGAAGAATTTTTTTAAAAGATTGTAAAGTTATTTTTTTAAGATTGTAAAGAAGAAATTATTATTATTATACCGTTTATCCATAAAATTAAAAATGTTAGTTCTTTTTTTAATATATAAAATGACTTCGTTTAGTTAAAGGTAAAAAAACTTCTAGCGAGACATTGTCTCATATAATTAAAGTGTTTGAAAACAATTAATATAAATTACATTTTCTAAGAATTTATTCTTTATTTTGTAAGTAATATTCTGCTGGATTTATAAGTTATCAATTTAAGTTAAATATACTATCATCTTATGATTTTTAAAATAAAAAATTAATAAAAACAGATTTTTAAAAATTACCCTATGGAAAATATTTACCGACGCTTAAAATTAGGGAATAAAAGGTCTGATATATTTATTATTTATTTATTTATTAATCCTAGTATGGCTCAGAGAAAGTACACAAGGTCACGTGAACGATTGAGGAGACATTTCAAACTTTCAAAGGCACGTGCCCTGAACTCTCGTAGCTAGAACAAGACAATTTGATTATGCAAAAGGGAAGTGCCCAATATTGTCTTTAACGATAGTCCAATTATTTTTTAATTTAAGAGATTACATGTCCCAATTCCATTTAAAATAATTAACTTTAAAAACTAAAAAAAATTATTCAAGGATATTAAAACTCATCAATATTTGTTGAATCAAACGTGGATAAAAAATAAAGAAATAAATATCAAACTTGTTTTAATAATTCGAAAGTCTTATTTATTATTTTCAAGATTCAACCAGAAGTTAAATAGGTAAGATAAGAAATTTACGGTTTAAAAGATTCAACTGACATTAGATCATTACAAAATCGATTAAAGATTTGAAAAATTATTCAAAAAGATCTTTTTTACTCATCAAAAAATTTAAAGTTTAATTGGAAACAAGAATGTTAAATAAAAATTAATTAGTTTATTTTAATTTTTAAAATTTAATTAGTTCATAAAAATTGATTAATTAATTAATTAACTGATTAACTTTTAACAATAAAAATTATTAAACTAAATCTCACTAAAAAATAAAAATTGAATCGAAATGTTACCAGTTCAAAGTTTTTTTTATTAAATCAATCGAATTGTCTTGATTTTTAAAACATTTCTCTTGAATTCAAATTTTGTAATTGTTTCGATTAAATGAAAATCTTATAATAGAATAAGATAATAAATTCATAATTTATTAGTTAATTGTATCAGTAATTATTTTATTTTTAAAATTTATTTAAAATATAAAATTTATAAAGTATTACTTATAAATAATATATTTAATATATACTATAAAAATAAAGTGTCAACTTTGGAAAATTTTGGCAGGCAACCACCAATTTTGAAGCGAGTAATGGAAGACGATAGGGTACATGTATCAGTTTGTCCTGTTACTTCGACTTTTTTCAGGGACCATCCTGTCAAGCTTTGGGGCCTAGCCACTATTTGTGACTACGTTGTTGGCTTGACACTGACCCTCTTGGATATGAATAAATTGAAAATAGAAAATAGGTTCATCATTTACTTGTGGACATAAGAAATGGCCTTTCGTGCAAAATGGGTTGCATCTCCTACGTTTGGATCCTCTGTTCAAACGTGCTTTATCTTCACCAATTCGTGTAATTCTAATTTGAGTCATTTAAGTCTACGATTAAGAATAGTTTTATTGTCAAAATTTTGAATTTGATCCATTTTTTGTTTAACTTTTAACTTTTTTGGTTGGTTTATTTTAATAATCCCGTATTATTAAAAATTGAGTAATTTTTTAATTGATTAGTCGTTTTTCGTAAACTAACCAAAGTTATGAATACCGTACCGGACTTGGTACTGGATTGAGTTTTGAAACGGAACTGTACCGATACTGATCAGTACTGGATACCGTTTCGGATAATTTTTAAAATTTATAAAATAGTCCCTAAAATTTTTAAAATTTACAAAATAGTCCATACTTAGTCCTGGTTGAATCCCATATGGCTTTGGCTAACTCAAACATAGAAAAATCCACCATGAGTTCATCAAACATGATACTTAAGAGAATAACACGAGCCACATAATCTTTCTTCTTATATGCCTCATAGGCAGTAGAGTTTCCACGCACCCTTGATGGCTCGACTGTATGAAAGAGCACATCAAGCGTATCTTGCTCATTTAAGATGAATTGGACCTTTTGTTGCCAAATGGAGTAATTATCTCCATCAAGCTTGAGGTCTTTATTTAATTCAGCAACAATATTCTTACATGCCATCTACATTGATGCAATTACTACATGTAAGTGCATTTCTACCACAACAAGACTTAATCAAGCAACATGGATGAGAAACAACTATTTCATTCTAAAATATAGAAAAAGAGATGCATATAGCATTCAATTAGAAATATTTCAATATTCTTTCATTGTTTCACAAAACATGCTCTCAATAAAGCTTTCAATTTAGCATGACAACTATCACACATAAAACATATAGCAACAAATATGTTCACATGCCATTATCATGATTGCACTAAAAAATATATACCAACATAATTAGTATGTTAATTTTAGGATCATAAAATCATTTCAAATCATGTTTTAAGCCTAAAACTCTGATACCATTTGTTGATTTTAGATCATAACTCAAACAAGAAACCTCATGATTTCATAAGCATATAAGATCCTACGTATGTCACTAAGAAGTGTAGGATGATATACTAACTTGAAACACAGCAGAATAACTCCTTATATGCTTGGTGTTTTGCGTCCCTTGTCAAGATCCACTATGGCTTCTCCTTCTTCTCTAACTTGTCATGGTTGGAATGGATGGGGTAGACTGATCTCGTCACAACGCACTAAGGTCATAAGAGTTGCTAGCTTGTGAAAGTAGCAATCCTTATGGTTCACCCACAATGCTCTTAATATGCTTAACAACTATTTTATGGGAGAGTGTTTCAATGCTTGAAGACTTGAAAGAAGGGAGTGTTTTTAACTCAAAGATGGGGAGAAAGTATAGTATTTGGCCATTAAAAAAACTCACTCAAAGGAACTACGAAATTCCATTTTATATGCTACCAAAAGGTTCCTTTGAAGAGTCATGACTCTTCCAAGATTTAAATCTCTTGAAGAAACATCATGACTCTTGCAAGAGTTATGTCTCTTGGTGAAACATCATGATTCTTGGCCAAGGGACATATCCTTTGGCAAAGAGTCGTGTATCTTCACTTAAAATCATGATGGTACACTTATGATCATTCATTCTTGAACATAAACCCCTTTTTGGCCGAGTGGTAACAACTATTGGCCGAAATAACACATCCTTTCATCCAAAGTACACATACCTTAGTGAAAGAGTGTCATGTATGTTCATTCTAAGGCAAGGTACATAATGAATCTTCCCCATTAGTTGAATTCAACCTCTTGGCTGAATTTATCCTTTCTTGGCCAAATTCATGTATCCACGTAAAGATAATGAACTTGCACTCTAAGTGCATACATGGGAAAGTGCATTATGGCTGGCTACAATTTATGGTACACCCTAGTGTCCATTGTACACTCAAGCACGCTAGATTCCTTCATCTAGCACCACCAATTTTGTCAATTAAGCGTTGGAGAACCATGGGCATGCTCCTGAATCTAACTGATGCTCCTTAATTAGCTAATGGAGAACCATGGGACGCAAAAGATAAGAAGGAAGCTTGGGACATGACTTGCATGGACATGAGCTGGAAAAAGGAGGCTTATGAGCTGAAATTGGATCAGATTTAAAGTCTAAATGTGCAAGGTAAGGGACTGAACGAAATTCCCATATCAAAGGCCCAACATTTAAGTCTAATGTTCCTAAAGATCCATTATAAGATGTTGGAGGCCTAATGACAAGATCTAGAGCCAATGCAATTAAGCAAGCATTGAATTGTTTGATTCAAGATCTTCAATAGATAAAGCCCATGTTGTTGAGTCAAATTGCATCTTATAAAGGTCCAAGAGACATTGTCTTAGTCCTTGAAGCCCAACATGAAGTGTCCAAAGGCCCATATTGAGTCCAATTGGAAGAACTCACATAAAATACCATGTGTGATATGGCAACAACCTAGAGTCAATGTCTAGATCAATTCTGTTTCAATGATTGTTCCCAATACCTAAATTAAATCAATCTAACATGACCTTTTACCCCTAAGAAAGCAAGGAATTGGTAACAAAGAGTATAAAGATTTCAAGAATTGAATTAACGACACAAGTTAGAACTTACTTGATAAGTTGAATCAATCCTTAAGGTAAAACAAGTAAGAATCCGAATTTCTCTCTTAAAGAAGACTTTCCAACTTTTATTCACGTCTAATCTGAAGTTCACGCATAAAGCAAGGGTTTAAATACTCTTGTGCACTACAAACCTTAACAAAGATAACTTAAAAACCCTAAAGAAAACCCAAAACATCCAAAAAGGCTTTCTTAAAACAAATCTACCCAAAAACAAATCCCACACAGATTTGGGCTTCAAAACTAATTAAAATTGCCTAATCTTAGTCCAAGTAGGATAAGGAAACAAGAAAACATAGAAGACTAACTTAAGAAGGGAGGATTGGGTTTTTAAACTAGGCCCACATGCTTGGTTCCTTAAAATAAACATGCATATGACTTTTTTGATGAAGCACATGCACACTTAACACGAATCAGCCCATGACAAAGTCCAAAAGAAGTCCACATGCCCTTTAGAAGATAAAATAAGCCCAAACCCATTGATTAGATTTTTGCTTCTAAAAATTGGCTAAGTGTTAGCCCTCTTGGTTTGATACCTCTAATGTGCACACACACTTAGGCATCTCCCTAAGCTCTTCTCCACGCTTGATCAACAAAAATTCTTGAAGTTCTTACGAAGCAAAAGCTTGTGCATAAATTTGAAATTGTGCCTTGAGCTTGTCAGAGCGTGACCTTGTGATTGAACCTATTGGCATCCTCAAGTCTCCCTTGCCTTGATGAGTTGCATCACCCTTGCCTTGCACATTCAAACTTCAAATCTGATCCAATTTTAGCTCCTAAGCCTCCTTTTGCAAGCTCATGTCCATGCAACTCGTATCCTAGGCTTCCTTGAGGTGAATCACACCATGTATGCTTCTCTTCTTATCTTTCACATGCCCATGGTTCTCCATCAGAAACAAAAGGTAAAAAGTTTTATAGTTCATGTTCTTATTATATGTTTATGCATGCATGTATGATTCTAGCCTTTTGGATTGTCACGGTGTTGCAATTTATATTTTGACACTTCCACTGCTACTCATGCATGTGATGCATGTATACATGGTAAACCCTGGCCGACTCAAGCATAGAGAAATCCTCCATGAGTTCATCATCCATGGTACTCAAGAGAGTAACATGGGCCATATAATCTTTCTTCTTATTAATTAAGTCCATGATATATGACATAGAATGAAGGAAATTATGAATTGGTACTGATCTATAAGTAAATTAATGAAGTTCATGATATATGACTTAGCATGAAGGAAATTATGATATGATCATACTATTGAGATTCCTATCATTTGCAATTATGTTAGTATCTAAATTATTCTTAGTCATAGGATTAATAAGATTGGACATTGTTAATTGGGATAAACTAACACATGTCAAACTCCTTGATTTGATTAAGCAATAGATCTCAGAAACTGTAAACATGATATGTTTAGAGTTGAGATGTGGATGCTTACTAGATGTAGTAAGTACATTGGATGACCTACCGTGAGTTCATCACATGGATATCCTATTCTAATGTCAGTAATATTCTCATCATAGCAATGGTGCGAGTATCCTTAGACTTGAGGTACTCAAGGATATCTTGGATACTGATTCTGTACTTTGACTCCATTCCTTGTGGCCTTCTAGAGGTTACTCATAGGGTGGTGCTTGGGTACAGTTTGAGGTATTC
>JAOTJB010000001.1:27190033-27211404 GCA_027123815.1 Erythroxylum minutifolium | reverse complement strand
TATTTTTATTAACGGATTTGTAGCTTAATTTTAAAAAATGTTAAACAATAATTAATTTATTTATTTTGACTTATAAAAATATATTTATTTATGAATCTGTCAAATAATAAATTGGTTAATTTTTTACAATAAAAATTATTGAAGTAAATGTAATAAAAAATTACATACAAATGATACGGGGCATTTACAATAACAATAAGTTTTTTAGTGACAATTGGCCTATTAAAATTAAAAATAAGATCGTAAATTATTAGACTTTTTTCAATTTTGTATTTTAGCAAACTTCTATTGAGTGTTGTTATTATTATTATACTAATTTTTGAGTGAGGTATATAAAATTTTTCAAAAAAATTATATTAAATATATCAATTAATTGTGTATCCAAAGTTTATGATCAAAATTTTAAGTTAAATTTAATTAAATAATTTATTTCAATTTCATAATAGTTGAGTTATTAGATTTGTTTTGAAAATACACACAATAAATCTACAAGTCGGAGCAGATGGCAACAACATTATTTTTGATAGGATGTTTCAACCCTATGTTATTTAATATTCCTTACATATTTGTATGGATTTAATATAAATGCGTGAATATGATTTAATAAATTATGATAAAAATTGATTAACTAAAATAAAAGATCTAATCAGGGCCGGTCTTGAAATTTTATAGGCCGGGGACGAAAGAGAAAAAATGGGCCCTGATATTAATTAAAAATAAATTAAATTTTTTTTTTCAAAAATTATATTTTTATATGTATTTTAAAAAAAATAAAAGTGAGCCCTGGGCAGGGGCCCACCGGGGCTGGATCTAATCCTCACAAAAACTAACAACGATTAAGTATCTTTTTCATACGGTGAGTCACGTTTGGATTAAGTATCGTATTTATATTAGGGTTCGATTTAGTCGAAACTAATTTTGAAGTTAGCAAATTTATGTGAATTGGTTGAGGTTTTTTTTTCCCCAAAAACTTGAACAAGTTTTAACCTATTTATTCAAAACTTGATGTTTTGAATAAAATGTTATTATTTTAAAATAAAATAAAATAAAAACTGGACTCTATTATGTTCGAAACCCAGATTTAATAACTTGAGAGCCAAGTCTTCCCATTACTAGATGTGTCTCTTAATTCATAATTGTCCATTCAACCAGCTATTTCTTTACTTGGGTAATTGTAAATTATGAAATTTTTAAATATTTACAATAATTTCAATCAAAATAAACTATACATAAAAAAGCAATATACATAAATTAATATATTTTATATAATAAATTTTATAGTATCAAATTGGATTAATGAGTTAAATTAAAATTTATTTAATATTGCTTTTAATAATAATTTTATATAGTTTCGATTTATAAATTTTTTTTACCTTTTTTGAAAAATAAGACTTTATATATTACAAAAACAGGTCAACTTGCCCTTCGTTAAAAAAGGAAACAATTTATTTATATTTAAATTGGAATATCACATTTAATAAAACATAACATAAATAGATTGGACCCGAACTGAAACGGAAACCCGATTCGATCTCTAAGCCTCCTCGAAGTCAGACCAACTATTGTCGGATTCAGCACCCAGAGAAATGTACAGACACTGGTTCGTCGTTAAGGAGTGTTTCAGCTCAGATAACTCTAGTAGAACATCGACTTCGTATCGGAGGTTGTTTCGCTTTTAGCAGCTCTAAAATTGATGAGATGGCTAGATTCACTTTGTTGGAGTTTGAGTTTTTTGTTTGTTTGTTTGATTTGAATCTATGCGTTTTCAGGAGTTAGTAGAGTTGAAATGGAAAGCTTCAGTTTTTCTTTGTATGTGAAATCGTTTGTTGGTGTTGGTGATGATTCGTTGAACTTATTATCCTTTTTAAGTTGGACTTTTATCAGTTCTGGTACATGTGGTTTTATTTTAAATTTGATTGCTGCTTGACATTGATTGCTTGATTCAATTTCTGGGTTATATTATTGCTTGCATTGTTAACAATGGAGAATTGTTTATGAAACCAGAATTACTCGGGTTTAATCAGGGATTGCTTGAGTTTGAACGGGTAGTGACAGTGGTTTAGAGTGTCTTTAGCTAATCTAGAACTGGGATTTTGTAGTAATCTATCATGAATTTTCATACTTCAAAAATTGGAGTGGAAATTCATGTTTCAATAACGATGTATTCTTGGAGATTTGAAATTGACAAATTTCGTTTCCCAGATTTTAAAAGAGAATCTAATGTTTTTATTCCATCCCTTATGATTGTATCTGGAATTTTATGATCTTAAGATACTTTTCTTTGAATCCTTGAAATGATCAGTGTTGGATTTTATTTTCTTTTCATCATGCAGGTCTTCTTGTTAGCGATTGCCTGTTTGACCAAACACAGTGCTTATCATCCGAAAGATATAATTTCCAGTTCTATGTTTGGCTTCATTGAGTTAGTCCTTTTTGTGGGGTAAAAGAAACTTTGTTCTGTATATTCTCAAGGCGTACTTCTACGGATTGTTTGGTTTCTTTTTAATTTAGGCTTCATCTGCTGACTGATAATTGATTCCAGCAGTAGCCTGTAAAGTACTTTGACATGTGATTGTGGGAAAGGCCTGTGATCAGTTGTTATGTCAGATAGGTTGGGCTTCTTTACACTTTTGATTAGTTTTACGTGAAAGGAAACATCCTGGAGAAATCACTTTGATGGAGTCCTGAGATTCATGTATCATTTTCTTTGGAAGTAGGGAAAATAGTACCAAATTGGAAGAAATCGCATACCAATCTAAGTCTTCTATCTACAGTATATATTATATTCAGGTTTGTTGGGTCATCCTGTAGTAAAGAGGGTGTTAATGGCGCTCAATAAGAGGAAACCATGGAGAACACTTCGGTGAAAAGATTTCCTGTCAGTGCAAATGATGACATGCAGTATGAAGAAGTTGGTGAAGGTGTCAGTGATACTGTGTATAGGGCTTTCTGCATTCCACTTAATGAGATCGTTGCTATTAAGGTTCTTGATTTGGAAAAGTGCAACAGTGACCTTGTAAGACATTCAGTTTTCTTTCGGAACTCTTGATACTAGATTTTATATACGTGTTATACCTCGAGAAAGCTTTCTCATGTTATCCAAAATTTATGTTTTCTATAAAGGAACCTTCACTATGTTAGATAATACAGGATGGGACCCGACATGAGGTACAGACAATGACCTTAATTGATCATCCAAATGTGTTGTGAGCACATTGCTCTTTTGGTACTGGACACAACCTTTGCGTTGTGATGCCGTACATGGACAGAGGTTCCTGCCTTCATATAATGAAATCTGCTTATCCAGAAGGTTTTGAAGAGCCTGTTATTGCTACATTATTACTTAAGACTCTGAAAGCTCTTGTTTATCTTCATGGCCAAGGGCACATTCACAGAGACGTTAAGGTATATCGTGTGCATAATCTCTTATTGTCCTGTTGTTGGTTTTGTTTACCTTTTGACGTATTTATGTAGTGGCTATGGTCATCTAATTTTCTTTAATAGACCACGTATATTGCATATCAGAAAATCCAACGAAAATAGAAAATCCTGGCTGCTTCGAAGGAGTTGCAGAGTGTTGCTTGCTTGCCTGTGTCTGTGCATGCATATTAGATGTAGGAGAGATTAACCTTCGTTCCCTTGGAAATGCATTATCTCATCCGAGTCGTGAAATTTTTGGTTAATCTTTAGTCTTGATGGTTTTCCTTGCACTATGTCCATTGCTTTTTCTTTTTTCAATGTATGTAGAGGACTTTTCAAGTTTTACTATTTTGGTTTGGAACTTCCATGATACCTTTTCTTATCTGTTTTCTTACCTTCTCTTTGCAGGCTGGGAACATTCTAGTTGATTCAAATGGTGCAGTTAAATTGGCGGATTTTTGGGTTTCAGCTTGCCTGTTTACAGGAGATAGGCAACGTTGTAGAAACACTTTTGTTGGAACTCCATGCTGGTACACCTAGCAGTTTTTTCCATACTTTCTACTTACCAAATTGACCTTTGAAAACTACTCTAAATTACTAGTTTGGTGAAAAGTCATTTCCACTACTGTTTCTCAGGATGGCTCCAGAAGTTATGCAGCAGTTAAATGGATAAGATTTCAAGTGAGATGGATCTGAATTTATGATTTCATTTATTTTTTTCATTCTTTAGAGTATCTTTCTATGTTCTCAAATCCTTGAACAATGTTCATCTGTGAGCAGAGCAGACCTCTGGTCTTTCGGAATAACAGCTCTTGAACTTGCTCATGGTCATGCTCCTTTCTCAAAGTATCCACCGATGAAAGTGAGTTGTTCCCCTGTTGATACTTGCCATGCATTCTGAACATGATAAGCTTTTATTTTGTCTTCTGTTATTCTTTTTCTTTTCCTTTTTGCATTGGTAGATGTGAGAGAGAGAGAGAGAGAGAGAGAGAGAGAGAGACCGAGAGAGACAGAGAGCATCTTAATGTTTGAGCCTGGTCACGCCAAACAACTCATGGGACAAATTCATTCTCTCTTGTTTTATTGGCTTGCGTTGTGATTGCCAGTCTTATTGATGAACTTACAAAATGCACCTCCAGGGCTTGAGCATGAAAGGGACAGGAGATTTTCAAAGGTGGGTTATATGGTTGATAACATTCTCTGTGTCTCTCCCACGAATTTGCCTGAAAGTTTTGTATCTGTCCAGTCATTTAAAGAGTTAGTAGGAGCTTGCTTGGTGAAGGATCCAAAGAAGCGCCCTTCCTCTGAAAAGCTTTTGAAACATGATTTTTTCAAACAAGCATGCTCTAATGAATATGTTGCTCACACTATCCTTTGTGGACTTTTGTCTTTAGGAGAACGATTTCGCCAGTTGAAGGTCTCCTGCTTATCCAAAAATACATCCTTTCCGTTAAACATTCTTACAAGTGAAAATCCTGAAACCTCTCTTTTCCGTTTCAGGCAAAAGAAGCTGATTTTCTAGTGCAGAGTAAGGCTCTTTATGGTGATAAAGAGCAGTTGTCACAGGTGACTTATGTGGATTATGTAAACTTTGATTTGTTAAACAGTTTGATCACCTAGATGTCTCAGCGGTAACAAGTATAAGAAAAAACCGAATGATGAATGAAAAATGGTCTCAGCATGCATACAATGTATGCTAGTGCCCATGAGTGTCATCTAGCCATATTGTGCATGAAGAGCAAACTCATAACTTTTAAATTCTTGGGAAAAGAATATTGCCTAAGTTTAACCGTGCGTCTGAGAAGGAGGAAGCTTGGTTTTCGCTTAAGTTTATCCTTTGTTCTTGTCCTGGTTAAGGTTTGGGCAGGTTACAGTGGTTATATGGCAGACTGGAGTCTTGGGCAGACTCGAGTCTCAGGGCCTTCATTATTGCAGTAGATGAAAAATTAACTGCTGTCATCGAACAAGAATTAGATTCATGTATCCAATAAGAGAGCCTATAGATTAAGAAAAGTGATGGCTGTTTTGAGGAATACTTGAAGTTGTTAATTTTGTAAAATAATTCTTTTTTATTTTTTGTAATTTTTAATATGCAAATGATAGATTGAATTAAACTACATATTGAAAAAGTTACTGGAGTTGTGTGGAAGTAAGAATCTCCATAATTTGCATGACATTAGTAGTCTGATTGGGGTAAATAGGAATGAATCTTTAATTTATTAGGCATTTGGAAGGAAATTTCAATGTCTATAATTTGAAATCAAATCTACCGTTGAATGCAATTTTTTAAAATCACAGTAGCAAATATTTTCTGGGGTTTGCTTGCCAAGTTTTCATGTCACTATGAATCTGACACTGATTGTCTAGCAGCAAGAGTACATGAGGGGAATTAGTGCCTGGAACTTCAATCTTGAGGATTTGAAAAATCAGGCTGCTTTGGTGAGGATTTGAATCAGTAATCTGAACAGAAAAATTATCTATTTCTGTAAAAATTTCAGAATATAATATTCCGCCTCATCACTGGTACATAGCTGCATGCAGATCCAAGACAATGATGGGGTTTCTAATGCAGAAAACCTGGAAGTAAGTGAGAAGAAAATGTACGAATTCAACAATGCTGGGTATCCATCTGAGAGGCCGTCCTCTGAAGGGGTTAATCATTCAACTGCTATTTCAATTCATCAGGTATCATTCTCTGTGCCATAATGACTTATGGCTTTTTGTGTTCATCATTCTCCCAGATTTTTACATTAACCTTTCCTTTCTTCCGGGATAGGTTCAATGATATTACTGATTTGGAGAGTTAACTTCCTTCATTTCCAATTAAGCCTCTTGAAGCACTAAAGTATGAATTTTTTCTTATTTTCTTTGCTCTTATTCTACTGAGAACTTGCATTTCCACTGATGCTAACTGTTTTTACTTTAATCAGAAATTCAATGTCTTTAAAATGAAATGATTTATAACGGGGAAGAAAAAAGTAGTATTCAATCTACCCCTGGATTAGGGGTAATTATGATCTTTAACTCTAATCTCCTTTTTGTTGTTTATCATTCATTGATATCCTGCTTTGTCCCTTATTTGCCTCCACTTATCATCCCTCCTCTACTGCTATAGGAAAGGAAAGGGAAAAAGAACCATCACAACATTCATGCTTTATGCAGCTTGAGGAAAAAGAATAAGATAGACTACTGAACCTAATTAATGATGTATCATAATCATTTCATTGATCCATAGGTCTGTTGATTAAATAATATCTGAAAATTTTTGGTACTTCCCATTTCATTTTTGGGTTACTATTCCTTGACTGTGGAGTTTGTACAGAGGTTGTTTTGACCTTGGTGAAGATGATGCTGATGCAACAAGTACAAATTGGAAAGACACTCCTCAAACAGAGCCTGATTTTTGGGTTCTTACGAAGTTAGTATTGCCTTCCATGGACAAAGGAAATGAAAAAGTTGAGGGGGAATCTTCAGGGAGAAGCTCTTTTCCATGTGAAGCTACAGTAATCAATTATTCATGTCTTCCTACATCATGTAGGGATTCTTTACGGCAAAGAGTTCAGTTAGAGAGAAACTATAGTGGTCCATTGTTATATAGACAAAAGGAGACCAATAACATCTCATCTAGTATGTTTTCTTTCCTATACCACCTTGATAATTGTTTTCTTAAATGCAATGTTTATATTGCATGCCAATTCTAACTTGGCTTTATCAGCTTATGCAGCAGCTGATGCATCAGAAGGAGCCATAGTAAGTAGGGGGCGCTTCAAGGTGACTTCAGCAGATCTCAGTCCCAAGGTATGCATTCATTACTATGTTATGATCACTAGTTAACCATTGTTAGCAGTTTGCATTTTCCCTTTGGCTTGTGGAAGCAACTCTCTTCTATCAAATGTTGACAAGGGTTTAGTTTATGACCAAGAAATAACTTTTAAAATGAGCTGTATGAATCTAAACTAAAAGGGACTCCTAATTTCCTATTTACATTGGTTATCAGTTCTGATCATTGTTTTCTCTGGGTACTGAAAATTGTGACACAATACCAATTACGCATTTTAGGTTAGAACAATTTTCCATTGCCTTAGGATGAAGTGTCATTTATGAGTAAGATACCTGCACACAGTCATATTTGGATCACTACACACCATTTTGAGCATGACTAGATGTGACCTTTCCCATCATTGTTAACAGTTTGCTGTATTGAAATGCTTACTGCTTAATAGTGGTCTCAGAAGAATTCATTACGGTTAAATTTCCCATAACTAGTGTTTGCAATGCTGGCTTTTCATTTTATGTTGTTGTTCCTCAGTTAAACATCGGATACATCCTTCACTTCTTGGTTGCATCTCTTCTCCACCAAAAGTATTGTATGATTATCTTGATTTTCTTTTGATACTTGATTTGTTGAGCTTGTGGGGCTTAATTTTGAAATCTATTTCCAATGAATCCTTTTCAAATCAAGTGGAGGCGAATGTTATTTGATATTTTTTTCCACTGATTTTTTTTCCTACTAAGAAGGGATTATATATGTGCCTCGATCTTATTGGTCTTCATGCCACTTAACTGATGATGAGAAGGATGGAGCTTTATTTGTTACCCAGTTTGAATGTGTCTTTGTGGTGCTCAGACATGATTATGGTGATGGAAATTGGAAGCATATTGTTTAAGAAATGTCTTTAATCATTGCCATGTTTTCATCATTCAGGGTCCTTCCAACTGCTATCCGGATCCAATATATGGAGTTTCAACAAGTTCAACAATATATAACCTTTCAGGTGGTGCTGTTCTTCCATCATTGCAATGCATTCTGCAGTAGAAAACTATGCAAAGAGTGTGTTTTTTTTCTCTCCATTTCCTATCACTGTTTTGATCTGTTATGTCGTATAAAACATTTTTAAATTAATTGCTAACAGGAGGAGATTCTTAAATTGATCAAACTTGTGGGTCAAACCTATGGTAATGTTACTCATCTTGTGATAATTTCTACCATTGCCACACATCCTTATATTAAAATTACTAAAATAGGACTTGTTTTCGTTACTGCAGGCAAGAACCTGGAGTTGACTGAGGTAGCTGCAACTCACCTTTTAAAGGTAGTAATCCTTTGTCCTTCTCCTCCTGTTCTCATCTTCTACTTCTTGTCCTAATTATTTTATATTTTTTCTTCACACCCTTCTACACTGTTAAACACCACTTAGTGAAATGTACTAATGTACACATCCGAAATTCTGTTTTCCTACGGATAAAAACATCTAAGTCATTATTTTGGTATGCCAATGTGTATATCGGCGATGAAAATGCTTTGTTTTTAGTGACTATTTTCTGACAATATCAGAGTAAATGAACTTATCATCTTGCATGGAATACAATTCTGTTGTTTCCTATCCTTTCTTTTGATTTCTCTCTTAATTATTGAAGCGATGATTACTGAACTTGCTATGAAACAAAATTGTGAAGATCTTAATCATTTGTTTTAAGCTTTGAGTTGTGCTAAAATAAAGATTTGATGACAATAGAAATTATGATAAAATTGTGTTAGCTTTTGAGGTTGGGCTCTCCCATAAGACCTGTAACAATTGGTATCAGAGCCAACACCACTCCAACGAGTCTTAGGGCCACGGGTGGTGTCGCTGGCATTGAAGTGTTTGCCCAGGGCTACAAAAGATCTAGAGCATAGCCAACCCGCGGGTGCTTGGGCTGTGGAGCGTGGTGGAATGTTACGGTCTAATTGTCCTACATTGTAATAAGAGAGGTTGATGTGGGGTTTATAGGCTTATGGACTCTCCCACCTTTTAAGTTAGCTTTTGGGGTTAAGCTCATTAACTTTTTCTAGCCCCGAGCGAACACTGCAATGTCGACGTCACCACTCGTGACCCTAAAACTTGAAGGAGTGGTGTTGACTCTGATATCAATTGGTACAGGTCTTGTGGGAGAGCCCAACCTCAAAAGCTATTGATTTTTAGTTAGATGGTCACACCTTAAGAAATTTTCCTTCGAGAAAATTAGCTTGTATTTGGTTAAGTGATTTGGCATTCCCATATTGAAGGTCTCTCCTAGTTCTAGTAGGGAGAAGGAGCTGCAGGCTCAGGTGATTAATCTGCAACAAAGGTATCATCTCATACCCAGACACTAGTTTTGAAGCTGTTGCTTTCTGTTCTGGCATGACTTTAAGACTTGAATCCCATTTCAGTACCGGAAGCCTTCTTGAGGAACTGCAAAAACAGAAGATGAAAAATGCTCAGGTGAGTTTTTTAACTTGGCTGGATTTCTTTATGGCTTTCTATATGGAATCTTACCCAAAATCATATAGCATCGTGCTTAGTCTCCTAACATCTGTCTCAGATGTGCCCCTTGTATTAGTCCCACTTCCTGTTTCAGTAGTTCTTTCATCAATTTTTCCTCAGATGCTATATAGCTGGTTTTGATCAGATGCTAGAAGCACGAAATTAGGTTGTTTATAATCTTGTTAGACGTAGACAGGTGAATATCCCAACATTTACACCTAACTGAAAGAAACTTACCCACATGTCAAACTGGTTGCTTACTGTGGTTCTACGTAGAAGAAATGATGTCAAGGAAATAGAAAATGATAACAAAAGGAAAGAGGTTAGAATTGTTCAGGAGAGGTGGGAAATCCATTTGTATTGTTCTATCTAGATCATTGTGAAAACTCTGCTTCTTTGGATGATTTGTTCATATTCAGTTTTCGCTCTTATATGTGCGAACTCCATTCTAACTTTCCTCCATTAAATCAAGGTAGATTACCTTTTTCGGTCGTCACATCCTTTGCACAAGCCTTTTTTTGCTTTCAGCTCTGTCCGGAATTACTAGTTATCTCAAAAATGGCGGCTTGATAATCTTCCGCAAAAGTCCTTGCACATAATGAACTTTATTCCTTTACAATCATTTCCCTAAGCTGTTCTTGTGGTCTGTCATTTATGATTTCGTTTGCCAATAATGTATTCCGTATGCAGTTGGAAAGACAGCTGAACTCAATATTTTCCTCCAAGGAAAGACAATAGAACCTTTGTCTTTGTACCTTCAGCAAGCAGATTGTTTCGTTAGTTACAGGAGTTCCAGAGAAGCAGCCAAAGTGCTTCCAAGGTATTAGGAGCACCCTTTACGTTTTGTAAAGTGTATCATACGTGTAAACACTAAGGTAGACACACCCAAATTTTGAGTTGTCATTCCTCTGGTCTCACTTCATGTTCAACATCTGCTATTTATCGACTCTGATATAAATGTAATTATGGTACAGTTTGGTTGTCGCTTAGTTGCATCGTGCATTGCAAATTCTGTAATCTATTGTTTCTCGTCTTTATCCATGATCTTGTGCTCAAACAAATATTTTAAAACTAAAATCATAAAAGGTCCACGAATGATATCGTATTCATCCAAGATTGTCAAAGCACAAGTTAAGAACAGCAGCAAGAAATCTATTTTCCAATTTTCAGTTTCTGCTTGGCGCCGCAAAGCATTCAACTGAGACCATCACCAAATTGTCGGTCGTCTGGCAAATTATGAAGTCTGCAATCCAGTAGAAGCTACCTACCATACATGATTTTCAGTTATGGCAGAAACAACTCCTTTCAGTGTTTCCTGCATAACAAAAAGAGTTCAATGACGAGAGTTAACGCCTTTGCTTGATCGAAAGAAGACATCTTAAGCCTTACCACAGAATGATCTTTAAGACCAAGAGATAACACCAGTGGCCTAGAGGAACCAGAGTTACTGCCGACACATCAAGTTGAATGTTAGTAACTGTCCACTTCGAATACATGATTAGATATCAAGTTTCAAAAGATTGAAACCAAAGGCATCTTTTTATAGTTGTTCAAGATGCATACCTGATACGTTCAATCAATTGGCGCGCACAAGCTACGAGCATTGGCTGCGCCATCACATTGAAGCAAATGAGTCATAGGTTTACAGCAAAGAAATAGGCCACTGAGTAAGGTCAGATTCGTACCTCGTCCCGTTTGCCAAATATCACCGATACATTAAAAGTTGGCTCCGTAGACATCCCTTCTTCCTTCCTGGCAACATGGTGCGGATATACCAGAAGGGTGTCACGTAAAAGTCATCATAAGATAATTACAGAGAATCGTAGAAGATGTTGTATAACTAAGACAAGTCCGTGATCATATCTCTATCTCACTAACGTTTATCACTTCCAATTCATCTAGCAAACTTGTTAATTTCTAATGATTGGGCAAGACACAAAGAAAACTTGAGTGTCTCCTGGGTCTTTTCTTTACTTCTCCTGGGTATTGTGGTCCTTTTTGGAGCCATCAGGGTGGCGGAGGCCATGGCCTTGCTGGAGGACCTCCCCCAGCTATATCGGAGCTACCCAGAGCAGGGGAACCTTCCTTCCCCTCTGATGCCTTTCCACCTCTATCTCGGGAAACGCTTGTAGGGACGACTCCTGCAAAAAACACTGAGAAATCGAGTGTCGATGACTCCAATCTTGGAACCCTTCAGAATGTTGGAGCCTGGAAAACCAAGCTACAGACACAGAACCATAAGGGAGAGTCGAGGTTTTTCCCCAATGCCCTAAAGAATGGGGTACTCTTTCATCCTCTTGAGCTATTGAATGCCGGTGCCCATGCATGGTCCTCGACATTGGTTGGCTTCTTCTGGTCCAAATGCGGCTTTTCCGGTTGGAGTAAGAAAGGGCTTGAGAAGGTGATGTTGCGGGAGGATGGCTCCTTGTTATTCAATCTTGCAGCTGGATCGAACCTTACAGAAATCACCGAGCAAGGACCGTGGCATATAGGGGATCAGCCATTGTTCATCCAGAAATGGAGACCGGGGATGGCGTTGGACAGAGGTACAATTGATGTT
The DNA here is from genome assembly GCA_027123815.1 of Erythroxylum minutifolium. Taxonomy (NCBI): domain Eukaryota; kingdom Viridiplantae; phylum Streptophyta; class Magnoliopsida; order Malpighiales; family Erythroxylaceae; genus Erythroxylum; species Erythroxylum minutifolium. The sequence goes on along the minus strand of JAOTJB010000001.1, from coordinate 27,199,140 downwards.
ATCCCTATGTGGGTCAATTTTCATAGTTTACCCTTGGAGTTTTGGACAATAGAGGGCTTGAGCTTCTTTCCTAGTTCTTTCGGTAAGCCAATTTGCATGGATTCACAGACGACATCTATGAATAGGATTGGGTCATGCTCAGATTTGTATTGAGGTCCCTGAGAATGCATCCTTGCCTGAAACATTACCTGTTATGTGACTTGGTGACCACGTAGACTTGGTAAGAGATGAAATTGTGATTTCTTATCCTTGGAAGCCTAATAACTCTGCTAAGAAGTGGTTGGCCCCGGAAAAAGTTTTCAAATCAGGTTAGCATGATGAACTAGTGTCAAATGAAAATTCTATTGATCAGTTGGAATTACTAGCTGTAGCACAAGCTCAAGAGGCCACTGCAAGGCGAAGCAATTCTGGTATGCCTTTTGGAAATTCTGAACTTCAAATTATGGAGGGAATTGAACCCTTTATTGATGTCTCGAATAAGGTTTGTGAGGAACTCTTGGGACCAAATACACAGAATGATCAGTTTGCTCCTTCTAATGAAAGGCCTCAGGAAGTGGAAGATGGGATCCCTACTTATGTTCACTCTATAGTAGATCCGGTGGTGGGGGGAGGCAAAAAGGTGGCAGTTTCTGGTGAGCAAGGGCATACTACACCGGTGGTTGGGCTCCGTGATATGGAACAAGGTTTGAATCCACCTACACTGCTTCTGTCTTCAACATGTTCGGATGCTGTTCAGGATTTTCAACAGCCTGTTTTAGAGTAGCCTCAAGAGCAATTCATAATAGTTGACACTATGACAGTAGAACCAAATGTGCAGAGCATTACCAATGATAGTTCATCGTCAGTAGAGGGTCCAATGGCTATTAATGTGAACAGTGTTCAATCTAAGTCCTCAAAGCGGAAATAAGCCAGGAAGCGGCGGACACTAGTTAGGGAAATGGTACGGAAAATGAAGCCTTATTTAATAGGTCTTCTTGAAACTAAAATAAAAGACCCTCAATCCCTTATCGGTTCCAAGTTTTTGGGTGCTAACTGGGAGCTTATTTCCAATCATAGCTCCCATTATAATGGCCGAATCATCTGCCTTTATAATTCGGAATTGATTTCTGTCCAAACTATCCAAAGCACTGCTCAACTGATCCATCTAAAGGCTCAAGTACAGGGTATTGCAGTAGAGGTGGAGATCTCTATTCTATATGCTTCTAATTTTGGGTCCTAGAGGAGTGATCTATGGAGGGATTTGGGACTCATTCAAAATAATATGTCCCCTCCCTGACTTGTGGTGGGTGATTTTAATTGTTCCTTGTGCTCGGCTGAAGTGGAGGGAGGCCGACATTTCCATATAGGTTTGACGAAGGAATTGTCCAACTTCTTGGATTGGATGGACTTGGTGGATCTTAACTACATGGGCCGATTTCTTACTTGGACTAATAACCAGCAGGGAAGCCTTCTCATTCGGAAGAAATTGGACCGATCCCTTGTGAACTCTTATTGGTTACACAACTTTCCTCACTCCTTTGTGCACTTTGGAGAAAACTTGTTATCTGATCATTCTTATATATGGATCCAACGGTTAGTGGACAACAGAACCGTGGGTGCTCCATTTCGTTTTTTCAACGAATTAATCCAGAGACAAGGCTTTATGGCTCTAGTGGATAGATGCTGGAATATTGAAGTTGAAGGATACAAGGCATTTCAGTTTATGAAAAAACTCAAGTTTGTGAGAGCTGCTCTCAAGGAGTTTATGAGCTCTAGAAACCCCTCCCTCACCTCCTTAAAAGATTAGCTTGTTCGGGCCCAAAGGGATTGCTATGAATCCTCTGACAACCTACCTTGCGAGTAGTGGAGCAGTCAAGGCTCCAGCAATACCATTAGGCCCTTACCTTGGAGAATTCCATTCTCAAGCAGAAATCTAGGATGAATTGGCTGAACGATGGATATGCCAACACTAAATACTTCCATGCTTCGTTACTGGCGCGAAGGAATGTCAACCAAATAAATATATTTCAAGACAATGACGGTCATGAATTATCTGATTTGTCACATTTACAGGAGATTGCTAGGAGCCATTTCAGGAACCTAATGGGGTCGAATTCGGCCTCACACCCTTCTGATGTTGTACTTAATCTGTTTGATTGTTTGGTTGAGCACTCCATTAAAGAAAGACTGGTGGCCCCAATCTCTATCTTCATTTTTCAGAGGGTCCTTTTCAACTTGCACCCTTCCAAGTCACCGGGGCCTGATGGTTTTACAGCTCTTTTCTTTCAGCACACTTGGGACATTACAGGTATGTTGTTTACGGAGGTGGTGATGGAGTTCTTCGCGTACTCTAAATAGTTCAAGGAGATAAACCATACCTATATTTGCTTGGTGCCTAAAAAGCACTCTCCTCGAAGTATGAATGATTTCTGTCCCATCTCTTGCTATAACATTATCTACAAAGTGATTTCTAAAATCCTTGCGGAACGTCTTAAGTTAGCTATCTCAAGTGTTATCAATTTAGCACAAGGTGCTTTCATTGCTGACCATAATATCGGGGATAATATCTTGTTACTTCAAGAACTGCTAAAGGACTACAATTCGAGTAAGCCTATTAATAGTTGTCTTCTCAAGATTGATTTTTTCAAGGCTTTTGACACTTTTAGTTGGAGTTTCATTCGATTATGTCTTGGCTCCCTGCTAGGTTTACTGATTGGATTATGTCATGTGTTCAATCTCCTTCCATGAGCATCCTAGTTAATGGGGTTCCTTCCAAGCCTATTCAGATTGCTAGAGGGATCGACAAGGCGATCCTTCATCCCCATATTTATTCACTCTTGTGATGGAAGACTTCTGTAGATTGACTTGCAAATTGATCTCTTGCAACCAGAGATTCCAATTCCACTATAAATGTAAGGCCCTCAACCTCACTCATTTGCTTTATGCTGATGATCTTTTGATCCTTTGTGGAGCGGATTCCCATTCTATTACTATGATGAAGCATGTTTTGGATATATTTGTGGGATGGTCAGGGTTAAAGCTCAACTCGAAAAAGAGTAGTCTTTTCCTCTTAGCTGATGTGAGGAATACTTCTGAAATTCTGAGCATTATAGAGCTAAACTTGCTCTCTCCCCCTTCCAATATTTGGGAGTCCCAATCTCTTCTGCTAAGCTTTAATACTCTGATTGCTTGCCACTTATAGAGAGAATTAAGGCGAGAGTAAACGCCTGGCAAAATCAGTTCCTTTCCTATGCGGGTAGGCTCACTCTTACTATTTCTGTCCTAAGCAGCTTACATGTCTATTGGGTGACTCAAATCACAGTGCCAAGGAAAGTCCTCCAGGAGGTTGATAGAATCATAAAGACATTTCTTTGGTCAGATGGAGCTGAACATGCTAAGCATGCTAAAATTAAATGGAGAGAGGTGACAGTCCCCAAGAAAGTTGGGGGGCATGGGATAGTTTCTATATCAACCTTACAAAAGGTTCTAATGTGCAAACGGCTTTGGAGGCTATACACAGACCACAATGCTCTCTAGGTTAAGTGGATGCATGAGTTTCAATTTAAAAATATGAACTTTTAGGTAACTCCTTGCACTAGGGAGTTTTCTTGGATACTTATCCAGATGATGAAGCTATGTGACTTGGTATATCCATGTATTAAGCACACAATTAGTAATGGCGAACGAACTTGGTTCTGGTATGATAATTGGATGGACTTGAGTCCTCTCTATCTCAAGCCTCTTGCTCTCCACTTAAGAAACCGGATTCCTATCAATAGTAAGCTTTCTTCCTTACTATTCAATGGACAATGGACGGAAAATTTCTGGGGCTTTGATTCCTTGGCTCTCCATCTCCTCCGTTTGGATAATGGGTGGACGGATGATTCTATCATTTCGGTGCCTGATTCTAGTGGTAAGTGCTCCAATAAATCTTGCCATCAAATTTTTACAAGAGGATTGCTTGAAGTCCCTTGTTCTTCTCTTCTTTGGCATCATGCCATTCTACCCAAAGCCTCATTTATTTCGTGTCTTGCGATAAAGAACAGACTCAGAACAAAGAGTCAATGGCTTGTTGTGGATTCAACTTGTGAGTTATGTAAATTGGCTGCGGAAGATAGGAATCATCTCTTTTTTTGTTGTAGCTACTCAAAGGTTGTTTGGAGAAGGATTCTACACATGGTTACAAGTAATGTATGTCCTTATACTTGGGAGCACTCGTTGGAGTGGGCTATCCGATGCTCTAAGAAGAGTATGCCAAATGCAGTACTTTATCAGGCCATTTTTACCACTACTATATATTCCCTTTGGAAGGAGCGCAACTCTCGGAGATGTTCTAACCTTGAAGTGGATAAATACCAGCTTGTCGATAACATTATTAACTGGATCAGGGCCATCTTAATAGCCAAAATTTTACAACTCCATCTATCCCCTGACATTAGACATAGACGTCATTTGTAGATTGATTTCCTACTTGTTCCTTTGTATCTTCTCTGTGTTTTTTGTTGTCAAGTGCCCTCTTGAACTCATTGGAATAATGTAGTCTCTAAATATAGTATTCCTTTCATTTTCCCAAAAAAAAAACTTGAGCTTAAACTTTTTCTAGCTGGTTCAAATGTCAGTTATTACAGTACGCACACAAACACATACAGAGGGATCGAAATAAAGATATGCAATTCTGGGTGGGAAACTGTCACTTATAACTTACCATCTAAATTTTGTGCCGCTGAAACAAGCATCTACTCTTAATCAGGAGTCTGAGATACATTTTACCTAGGCAACAACATTTCAACTTATGCTATCTCTTCAAAATCTAATAACGACTACCGTACTGAATCGCAAAGTTCAAACTCTTTAACAAAAAATCATATCCTCTTCGAGATAAGAAGAATCTAAGATGCAAAAGAGAAAAGATGTGAACCTGGCATGCAGTATTGTTCCCATGGTTCCTATTTGTGTTGCAATCACCTGAAAAGAATTATGAACATTAGAGGCCAACCCACAAAAAGGGAAGACGCATACCTATGAATTTATGCAGATGGGAGCCTCAGACTCACAAAATGGTGATCATCGTAACTGCAAATGACTATATCTGTTTTGTTACCCTGTAAAAGCAAAAAGCGGCATAATTGAGGATGTTTGGAGGAGTGATTATCACAAAATACTGTATAACAGTTTCAATGCACCATTGAAAATGAACACAACTAGAAAAAGAAAGAATGAAGATCGAATTACCTATAACATAATCCTGTAACATATCTACCGTATAAATATAGAAGCAAAGGAAGCTTAGATAACAGAACCAAATCTAAGTTCAGGCAGATTGGGTGTAACATAGCTAGGAGAGTTGACAACTATCCACCAATTACACAGTTTCAGTCTAATTCTTCACAAGTTAATTCTTAGAAAGTTAGATTTCAAACTAGGAATTTCAAGTTGAACAGAAAGACATAAAGCGAGATGCTTAAACGTTTAAGCTAATTCCGTGACCATCAACGGTGAACTGTGTCCATCGATGCTTAACAGTCATCATCCACCTTAATCAACCACAGCAAAGTCAAGTACTTCCTGTTCAGCTTAATAGACTGAATATAAACACGAATCAGCAGACACATCTGAAATCCGTCTGTGTATGCTAAGAAAACAGTCTTATAAGCTCACAGAAATTCACTTCATTGAATTAAGACAATCTCAATCCCAAAATTGGGGCAACCCATTAATCAGAAAGCATCAAAAAGAATTCTCAGCCATAAAAGAAAGCTTCTTGCTGAGTATTAGTCCGACTAAATACATGGACTTGCTTCAAACAAGCACATAGTGTGCAAAGAAAAAGGAGGACAAAACATACAAGAAAGCTTACTGTACCTTAATCTCGACCGAAAGACTCTTGTGGGGGACAGGGAAAGGCTGTACTAAAGTGCCCATCACTGTCTTCTTCTTCTTCTTCTTCTTCTTCTTTGAGAGAGAGTGTTTTTCTTCTGGGAGAAGACAGTACAAGAAAGAAGAGTCAAAGCCCGATACATCAGAACCCTTGAACGAGTCCAGAATTGTTAACTCCTCGGCCCATTGGAATTATCTTCCTATTATATTAAACAAAAAATTTAAGGTATTAATTAATAAACTCAATTATTAGTTATAATAATTAAAATTAAATCATCATTAACTTAATAATATTATTTGATAATGTATATAAATATAACTTAGATGTCAAAAAATATGAGGAGACATTCTTTTTACATGAACTTAATAATCTTATAAGACATAAATTTACACTACTTATATGTAATTTATGAGAGTGAAAGAACAATTTTGTAAATGACTGTGAAGAATTTGTCTACATGATTCTATAAAATTTTGTTTTCCTTCTCAACATCTGGCATATAATTGTTTTCCTTTCTTGTCTCTTAGTAAAGTTGCATACTCATTTGTTTTTTTCAAAGAACCAACTAACCTTAGTTCGAGTTAGATCATAATTTTTAATGTTACACACTATCTCTTCAAGAATAGAGGGCTCATCAAATGTCAGTTATTAAACAAGAAGGTAGTATGTTTTCTATTGCCTATCTTGTGTGTAATCATTGGTTGCATTTAACACTTTAGAATTTGCTTAAATGTCCAGGAATATTTGGTGCTATATTCCATTGACCAAATACTACTATTTTTTATATAATAGCAATTGATCCATTGCACCCACAAGTTCTCCTTTTCTTTGCATAGCTTCCACAAGTCTTTTTATTTATTTATAATCATTAGAGCATTGTACATATTCTTAACTGAAGTGATACTCAGTCCCCCTCTTTTCTTAGGTTGACATACACTACTCCAATTCACCTTTAGGACCTTCTTATTATTGTTTCGATCACTCCATATATAGTCTTTGACCAACTTATCTATAGTCTTTATCACTCCTTGGGGGATATGTAGATAAGAGCACTAATATACATATAAATTAGATAACACTACTTGTGCCGGAGTCTGTCTTCCTCTATAAGATAGAAAATTGTTACAATAAGATGAAAGTTTCCTTTGGAAGGATTGAACTAGTGGGGTACAATATGTTGATCTACGCTTCTTATAAGAGATTGGAACTCTAAGATATTTATAATAATCTGGTCTTTATAAAATTTTCTCGAATAAATTTCGGAAGCTTCTTGGAAAGCAACATTGGATATATTATTTAGGTATGTATGTATCATACGACGTTACCAAATTACTTACTAATCGCAAACATAGAACTCGGCAACTTGATTTATCCAAAGAAGTAAAGTTACCAAACCAGATGCTGACATGTAAAAGGACTGATTGTCATTGAGTTATTGTCTTTGAACTTGCACGTCAAGGCATGTGGCTGGAAATTTCGATGAGATTGCTGGAAAAAATGGGCAGGCGGGGACCTAGACTGAAATTCCAGGCCCCATTGCAATAAAAAATGAATATTATATTAATTTCATTGCTAAAATAACGTCACGGTCAAGTTATGAAGGTTGGTGCCACGTTTTTCAAGGGAGGAAATTTCCTGCATATGAGAGGAAGGTTACTTATAAAATATATCCTGCCATCTCCGGCTTCATCAAAATCTTTTAATCATACAGTTCACTAACTCAATACCCTCCGTCAATCCCAAGTTTTGAGTCTTTGAGAGAAGTCTGCAAATCCTCAGCAACTATAAGATAACGCCGTTAGTTACAACTGACTTTGACTAATTCCAATCCAACTAAAAATTCTACTTTGGCCGGCTGTTCTCCATAAATAGCTAAGCAAATGTATGCTTCTCCTTCTTCAAAGCTTGCAATTCATTCAAAATAGCCCCATTTTCTTAGACTGTCCCAATGGAGAATTGTAGCAGGTATCTCCTACTAGTAGCAGTTGTTGTTCTTGAGGTCTTCCGACACCATAGTTGTAGTGCCAACAAGAATTGCAATTCTTCTTGTGGAGATATATCTATTAGATTGCCGTTTCGGTTGAGAACAGATCCTAAAGGTTGTGGTTACAAATTCTTTGAGCTTGACTGTGAAGACAACCAGAAAACGGTACTGTACTTGTCTTCTTTTGCAAAATATTACGTACGCGAAATCAATTACACAGGCTTTAGCATTCGAGTTGTGGACATTGGCGTCCAGAAGGATAACTGCTCCTCACTTCCTCACCATCCTCTAACATGGGATCTCTTTCCCCGTTTGTATATGTCTGAATTGTTTCCCAAACATGCTGAGGATTTGGTTTTCATACATTGTGCGAATCCAGTAGCGCTGGATGTTATACGTCATAATGCTCTATGGGATTATTATGGTGTGCAATATGTAGATAATTCATTTTGCGTTAATGGAACGCATTATAATTATTCTTCCTCTCATTCTTTAAAAGGAGAATATTCCTATATAGTTGTTGGTCTCCATCCTAGAGTATCAAATTTGGAAGACTCGTGTCGTGTAGAGAAGACGATGCTTCTGTCGGTGTCAGATAGGGAGAGTTTGCTAAGTACCAGAAGCAACTTAACTTATAAAGATGTCCATGATTCTCTACTGTTTGGCTTCCACTTCTCTTTTTATATTTTTTGCTGCTATAATTACGACATTTATAATCCTTGCAACTTTAAAGGAGATCCTGAAATATGTCAAGTTCCTATTATAGGTATGTTAATTCTCCGCTCCGCTTTCACTCTTTTCTTTATTTTATCTCACATGTTTATTATTAATTGGGATTATAATTAATCTATTCTTGTGAATCCTTTTTGAAATTATTTACTGGAATGTGGCAACAGATCCTCAAACGCCTCAACGGATCGATGATGGTGAGTATTCAGTATTTAGGAGTTATGCCGTCCCTGTGAATTCTCTTTGAAATTTCAAAACACTAAATATAAGGAAGTTCTTTACTTTAAATAATTATCATTAAAGCTTAAAGCGAAATTTAAAAAAGATGATCTATTTATATTATTATTTAAGAGAAAGAAATGAAAATTATCTTTAAAATTGACCAAACTAGGAAGAAACTGAATATTTTTTATAAATCCTATTATAACTAGATTTTGATTTCTAACTAATGTCATAAATTTACAAAAATATGTATTTTAGTTATTATAAGAAAGAGAGAAATATTATAAAAGGCTTCTAGAAATTGAAAACATATTA
>JAOTJB010000001.1:27094646-27109898 GCA_027123815.1 Erythroxylum minutifolium | reverse complement strand
TCTATTTTAATTATTAAATCAAAATTTTATTTAAATTTATATATTTTGAAAATATTTTAAATTTAAATATATTTATTGATAATTACTAAATTAATTTTATTTAATATAATTAAAAATTAAATTAAATTATTAAATAAAATTAAATTATTCGTAATTTTTATTAAAAAACAAAAATCTCTTAAAGAAACAAAAAAATAGAAACTAAAAATTCAAACAAAATAGAAAACAAAAAAGAAATAAATGGAAACAATAATGAATCACCTTAAAGAGAAATTTATATTAACGATGCCAAAAAATATATAGATGCCATAAAAATAAGTATGTTAATCTTTACTTTTTAAAATATATATCACATTACCATTATTTAATACATCACAATACAATTATTAGAATATTAAAAATTATATTTCTTCATATATAAATTGAGTGGAAAATAATAAAATTATTAATTTGTTGATTTATTTTAGTTCATTTTAAATAACACGTGATAGTTTATTTTAGTAAAATTGTGAAATACACTTCATTTAGTAGTAAATATTAAATATACTCTTATATTTTAATATTTCTTTGTGCAATAGAAATAAATTATATAACTATACATAAAATAAAATAAATCATAAAAATGAGGATTTTTTAATTTTTGCCAATAATAAATATTCGAATATGATAATAAAATTATTTATCACTCCAATCAATCTTTGAGGTATTTGGAATGATATTATCCTTCTATTTAATGGGCGTTTATGTACTTTCACGTCAATACGACAATATAAGTGACTGTACGACCCGCCAATTTTAAGGCCAACACGTACTTTAAAAACTGCCGGGTGGCTGTAACTACCGGGCGTACGTTAGCGTCCTGCTCCATGTTTACACTATCATATAGTTCTATGCGCGCACTACGCACCTTTATTCGTTACTATAACCCCGCGTTCACAATTCTCGAAGAGTGTTCTCGAAAGCATATACAGAAGAGACAGCGAGTCGCGGACTCAGTGATTGAAACTGAAAATGGAAGTTGAGCCGACTCGGATAATGATTGCGGTAAACGAGTCAACGATCAAAGGTTACCCACACCCTTCCATCAGTAGCCGGCGAGCTTTCGTGTGGACTCTCCAGAAAATTGTTCGCTCCAATACCTCCGATTTCAAGCTTCTTTTCGTTCATGTTCAAGTCCCCGACGAAGACGGTTCTTTCTCTCTCTGTGTCACTCTAGAGCTAAGCAAGTTTGAATCTTTGCAGTTTTTGGGTCTTGGGTCATGAGCTGTATTGGTTTTTGCACGATATTTCTTGTGTTCTGTTACTGGTATTTATGTCTTTATGCCGTTTGTGTTAATGACTTATTAGTTTAAGTTCTTAAAGATTGTATCTTTAGAGCAATTACCCATTGCAATGGCGGCGTGATAATTTAAACGTAAATGATTTGTGAAAGTGAGGCTGATACAGCCCATTTGATTCATTAGACCACATTAAACTACCTTGGCACTTGTTATCTATTGAGTTTCGTAATTGTCGTCTAAACTGTAACAAAACTGTACAAGTTAGTTATTTGTAAACTAGTATTAGATAATCTATATAGATGGAAAGGCATAAAGAATAGTGAAGAGAACTATGTATCTTGCCCACTTCTAGATAAAATACTTTTTCCAATCTACATAAATGGTGTTCCTTCTTCTCTGAACTTTCAGAAAACGCCTTTTATGCATTTAACTTTTGCTGATCCTCTTAGTAGAGATGGAATTTTTGTTTTAGATAGCCTACTTGAGTCAAAGGTTTTTATATCCAAATTACAGTGAGGAGGCAAGTTATATTCTTATTATTTTGGCAGTAGCTCTAGTATTTGTTATCCCTCTTGGATAATTAATTGAGCCCTTGCCTTCTAATGTAGTCTGATGTTATTGTTTCCCCTCTTCTTAATGTGGTTTAAGCAATGTTACCTGATAACTGTTTCTCGTCCAGGTTTTGATGACATGGATAGCATATATGCATCCCCTGATGATTTCAAAAGTATGAAGTATAGGGAGAGGATAAGAGGCCTTCATCTATTGGAGTACTTTGTTAATCAGTGTCATCAGTTTGGGGTAACTGATATTTCTTGCTGTATACCTACCCTCATGGATCTTTGGAATTTTTTTAGTAACTGATATTTCCTATCTCTTGAATTTGTTGTTGGTTTCAAACATAATCTACCAAATGCTTCTAGATTGCTTGTGAATCTTGGATCAAGAAGGGTGATCCAAAGGAAGTAATCTGCTTTGAAGTGAAGCGAGTCAAACCGGATTTTCTAGTTGTTGGAAGCCGGGGTCTTGGCCCTTTTCAGAGGTATGCTTTTTTTGTAGGTTTCTTCCATCCTTAAATTCATTTTATATTGTAAAATGATTTGCCACTGTCTTTTGTACTGATGAACATGTACATGGTAATCTTCAATACGTAACTCATTTAATTGATACATTTCCCTTGCTGATCTTTTTCACAGGGTCTTTGTGGGTACAGTAAGCGAGTTCTGTCAGAAGCACGCAGAGTGCCCTGTGATATCGATCAAACGAGGTGCTGATGAAACCCCTCAGGATCCTGTTGATGATTGAGTTTCTTCCAGCCAGTTTGGTTTGGATGGTGTGCTTACTGTTGTAACTTTGGTGTTTGGACAAGCATGTCTTGTATAATAAAATAATTATTTGTTTGTTCATGGAAAATGCATAGAAGGGTACATGGAAAGTCCATGTTCAAAACTAACATTTGCCCGGAATCACAAAACCTGTATTTCACTCTCTTTCTTGAACATTGTATAGGTTTTAATCATAGTATTGCTCGTCAGAGTTTCACAAAAATCTGTAGCAAAACAAACACAGAAGGTTCTAACAATGTATTCTTTAAAGCAAGAAAACTAATGTTTTGTTTTCTGATCGCTAAGACTCCAATCCCTTTCCAGTTCTCTTTCACGTTGTCAAAATGGTAAAAAACACGCTAAAGAACTATCCATAGGGAGCTGTTCCCCGTCCTTGCAACGAAAAATTAAACCAAGATATGTGCCCTCTGTATCATATTGGGAGTTCATGAACCAAAACAAGCTTCAATCCCCTGTTTCACATGAATTCCTTTGTATACTATTACATAAGAAGAAAAGTGTCCTACATGCCAATAATAGCTCAAAGGAAAGACTCATTCTGAAGTTCTATCCTCTAACCTGCACATCGATTAATAGTACTATAAAGGAATACAAGTATGGCTCTAAACAACATGAGAGTACTATGGAACATCACTGTGAACCTTAAGTCCTTTAAGTGTCAACACATAGTGCTCAACTTCTCCAGAAGACCTTTAATTTCACCTTGTAATTGAGATTTCAAATCTGGAGGCATTTTACCATCTGCCATCCCCAGCATTGCAGTCATCATCCCAAGCTTCTGTCTTACATACCCAAGTTCAGACACACCGCTAGCAGATGATCGTGAGGTAGATAAATCATTAGCGGTGTTTGTCGTGTCCTTCGCTGGAAGAATTTGGTTTGGCTTTGATATCTCTTTGAGTTCACGAGTCTTGGTCTCTGCAGAGAGATAGCGAAGTCGGAAAGTTACACTAGCTGCTCCAAAGGGACTGACAAGTTGAGATTGGTTGAAGGCCTCTTCCGCATCAGAACTTCTAAGAAATACAATTCTAGCACAGTAGTTATTGTAGAACATTTCTGTTTCCTCATGACTTAAATCTCCATATTTCTGGTATATGCTAACAAGATCAGTTTTCTTTGGCAATGAAGATCCAGGGCCAAATGTCACAAAAAGGGCAGCTGCTGGAGCTTTCTTGTCTGGTTCATTGCTAGGTGGTGTTGTTTCCGAAAGATGGGCAGCTTGCTGCTTGTTAGGTTTCATTTCACCCTTTCTGATCTTTGACCTTTGAGAACTTTTATCAGGTGAAATGACATCAGCCCGAGTTTCCTCCAAGTTTGAAGGGTCAACTTGAGATTCTTGAGACTTTCTCTTTCTCCCTGTTTGATGCTTGTTATGGAGTTTGTAACTGGACTCGTTGCAAGATACTGAATTTCTAAATGCAGAAAGAAATTCCCCAACCACTTCAAGGGAATTGCTTTCCTGCAAATTCAGAGGATTGCATGCAGCATACTGCACTTGAGAAAGCACTGCATTTGCAGGAACATTAACTTTCTTTGGATCAATAATACTCTGACCATGTTTTGTGGTTTGAGAATCATTCCCAGCATGAGGTTCCTGAAAGGGCTCGTTTTGGTAGACCTTAGGATCTTGCAGAAGTTGAGAGGCTTTCAGAAATTGACCAGTAGCTTTATTCATCATATCACCAGTCTGAATTTCGATTGAAGCCGTCTGAGATTCCACTTCAAGCTCCTTCTTTCTGTGCACTGTTTTAAGGTCTGTGTAGGGAGGGGACAAGTATTTACTCCTCTTTCTCTCTCTTGGTGAAGAGCATTGCTCAATATACTCTTGTCCATCATCATGATCAATTCGAATGCTTCCAGCACCATTCTTACTTCCTGCAGATTTCATTTCTTCCTTCTGGTCTTTCCCACTAACATTTTCAACAGTGGAATCTTTTTTCTTCGTCCTCGTTGTCACGGGTGTCTTCCTAACTTCCTTCATAACCACACTGGCACTAGTTTCAGGACTAGAAACTTTGGTATCTGCTGGTACAAGAGGTGTAGAAAGTTTTGTTTCTTTCCTGCTCGGTTTGGATGTCAAATTGTTGCTTCCTTCAATATCGGCTTCAGCACCAACTTTTATTTTCTTTCTTCCAAGGAAATATGCAGATTTGTCCAATTCTTTTCTTCCTTTAGCGACATCCTCCACATTTATTTTGTCCTCTTCGGCAGCTTCATTACTGCCTTTCCTTTTCTTCCTCCCAGAGGAAGATGCAGACACATTCAAAATTTCCCCACCACCCATTTTGCCAGGAGTACTTTGCTCTCCATGATTTAATTCCCTTCCCACAGTTCTAGGTCTACCTCTGCCTCTCTTCTTCGTTGTCTCAGCTAATGCTGTTAACTTGATAGACTCACACTCCTCTTCAGCCTCATCATCTTTCTTACTTTCAGCACCAGCATCTACATGGCCTCCCAGGATTTCAGCTATGCTTTTCTGTTTCCTTCTTTGATGCTGATCATCTCCTGAACCCCCTCGTGATTTCGGCAACGAGCTCTGATCTGTTTGACCATCTTTATGACCTCTATGTGGAGAAAGCCAGTCTTCTTCAATTGGTCCCCGAGTATTGGCTTCCACTGCACCACTAGCATCACCCAGACAAACAATCAAGTTGCTTCCATTGTCTTCAAGGCCTGGAATTGGCTGCGGATCTGAAAAAGATGGTAGTTGGTAGCCTCCTTTTACAAAGTAAAAAACTGACAGCCAGCACTTCAATACTGTAAATTTGAGAATATTAGTATCGTCAGCAACCTGCGCAAAACCTTTCAACGAAGCAAGCAGTTCTGATGGTTCAAATAACACAGCAGAAAATCTTTCAATCCCACCTTCAGGAACAAGAATTCCTTCCTTAATACCCGCGTTGACAGCCAGTGACCTACCAACTCCACTGAAATTTTCCTTCGTTGCACAGGAGCAGGTAATCTTAAAGTCCAATAGCCTGCCAACTTCTTCCACTGCCTTCTCCACTGCAATTGCAAAGTTCTTTGAGGTATTCTGCTTTGACATCTCTACAAAATTCTCATAAAAAGGCTTCAATTGAGATGGATGGCACCATGCAAATGTATGATCTCCAAAGTAAGCCACAAGAATTCTATCTCCTTGTTTAATTTTCTTGGCATAATCAGACGCATCAACAGGATCATAAACCCGACCAGGCCACCATGGATGACTTTTAACCTTACCCCATACAAAATCACCCTTAGCAAACTCATGCCTCTCACCTCCCATATCGTCCTCTACATCCATCTCCTTCTTCCCTCCTAAATTCCCAGATTTCTTATCTACAGCACCACCTTTTGCATTATTCTTCTCATCTTTCTCTATGGCATCCAAAACAGAACCAAGCTTTCTCAAACCCTTACTCTCCTGCATCTTTAATAAAGAAGACACTCCATTAATCTCAGAATCCTCAAGACCCCCAACTCCATCAAATAAAGGATTAATCTTTCCGTCTTCAGAATCACTCTCACTGAAGTCCTGACTCTTGCGGCCCCTACCACCAACACTGAAACCCTGTTCTCTCCTTACAGCGGTTCTAACTCCATTTTCTTGGGTATTTCCAGCAGAAGCAGCTCTATAGCCATATTCGATAGTTTTGGCATCTGGGTCTAGGGTTTTAGGCGGTTCTTTTCCAAGATAAGAACTTTTAGGCAGGGTTTTACGTGGGGTTTGAGAAGCTTCCATCTTTTTTTTTCACGGCAAAACTTTATCAAGAAAACAAATTCAACCTCCCCCTTCAAAGCTTCACAACTGAACACACCAACCAAATGACATGAGAAACAAACAAAAGAAACGTAAAAAATCAACACAAGATTATCAATTCCATCTAAGAAACGAGAAACGAAAATTTTAATTTTTCTTCACCTACATATACGTAGATATTTCTTAATATGTACAAGAGGATGGGTACTTGAACTAAATTAAAAAAAAAACAGAAGGAAAAGAACAAATAGAGAGATACGATAACTAAAAAATAATAACTAAAAGCAAGTACCTGAAAGACGAAGAAGATGGAAATGAAATTAGGGTTTCCAATTTTGTCAGTCCATTTTTGGCTCAACTCAAGAATCTAAACAAAGAAAGAGATAGAGATAGAGAGACGAAAAGAAATAAAGTAAGAAATAAAAAGTCCAGAAATTGAATTTGAAACTACTGTCCGTATGCGAGATATTGGAAATTGTCGGAACCAAAATATCGTGCTCAAAAAACCGCGAGATGCGAGACTTAAAATTTATTCTGGCGGTAAATTATTTTATTTTCCCTCTTTTTTTCTGATGTATGCCATTTATATAACTTAATTAATATGCATAATTAAATTTAAAATTGTAATCGTTCATAATTATTTAAATTTTATGTTTTATTAATTTAAATAAATTAAAAAATATTGAAACGATAGTGCAAATTATTAATTAAAATTGATATTTTTATATATTAAATTAAAATTATATAATTTTTGTTTTTAATTTTTTATGTCGAATATTATTTTCATTTTGAAAATGTCGCTTTTGGACCTTTGGTGTCCGGACAGAAGGGTGTTATTTTCTGCTTACTATCAGATACTCGCTGTCTCCAGAAAATAAGGACACGCGCTCTACGAGCAATGCTAAGTGGCAAAATTATCAGGTTTACATTCGTGGTCACCTTAAGGTCGCGAGTTGACAAGATTATATACTCTGAAGCGTGGGGAACGAGCTGCCTGTCGTAGGAATCAAGTTTAATGGAGGAAAAGGACAAGTTACTTCATCGCTTGATACGTGTCTGAGACGCGGAGCGGAGGAATTTTGTTGCAAAACTATCTTTCGGAACGGCGTCGTAGCGATTGAAATGGCTCATCTCGTTTTATTTTGATTTACAAATAGTTAAATACAGAAGTGAAATTTAAATAAATTAAAACTAATTGTATTTTGAACCATTTTTTAGTCTGCAAATGGGCTTCTTAACCTCAAGAATCCAATTTAAAACGACGTCATTTATTAAAAATATTCCAAGCAAATCCAACCAAATCTTTTTTCACCCTTGTAATATTAAAAAGGGCAAGAAGATAAATTTTATATTTAAAAAATGTTTTCCAGTAAAAAAAATTAGAGATAGGTATAATAACTAAGCAACATTCTAAAAAAATAAGTAATATTTTTCATCACATAAAAATTGATATGAAAGTTGTCTAACCACAGAAGAAGATCTAAAAGAGACAGATGCTAATGTAGCCTTTGTGAAAATCTCAGGGATACAGAACCAGATTCATAGTGTCTTCAGCTGCAATGTCTCTTAACACAGGAGAAAAGAAGTTGAACAGTTGAATGCTTGATGTAGTGATCAGCAATGATGTCTTCATTATTGTTGCATCAAAACCTTTCCTGGGTTGGCTCAGTTACTATGGTATAATCGAAACGAAATGGGACAAGATCCCCAAAATATCTTTCAGGAATAGTTCAAAGCTGAAAAAGGTTTTTCCCACTTTGACTACCAAACCCTTTCCTGGGTTGGGCAATCCAAGTCAAGAAAGTTCCACTTTTACACAGAACTAAAGACACTATTGCGAAACAAAGTTTCAAAAAATTTCTACAGCGGGGACTAGCGAAAATTTTCAATAGATTAAACATTTTACCTCACTGTACAATTCCAACAATTAGCCGATCATCAACATACCTTGCCTACTCTTTCTCCCCTGAAATAGCAACTAAACTAGGTAAAGATTCTTCCTCCCCGGACACTGCACTCTGGCTTGGCTCCTCCTGCTTGGGTGATCTTTCGCCTGACAAAGAGGTTGAGCAGGGTTTAGGAACTTCCTGCAACTCCATCAGATCCATCTCTCCGTCTCTTTCTGGATGCTCGTGCTCTTCATTTCCAGATGCAGAGGCTTCTTTAACATCCATTTGTGTTGTGACTTCAGATGGCTGTGCATCAACTTTTTTAGGACCTTTAGGGGCTGCTAGAGTATTTTCCCTCCCATCATGATCCTTGTTCTGAGTACTTAATTGTGCCCACATAAACTGTAAATTATTACCCTCCCAACATTTACCATTTGAAAATGCCCTCTCAGCTGAAAGGCGAGTGGTGAAGGTCACACGAGCCGATCTACTTCTCAGGCTCTCTGACTCTGACTCATCAACATCATCACAAGGTTCGACATCTTCTAGTTCCACGCTAAATAGCTCGCCATACGAAGAGAAATGTTCCTTCAAGGCAACAATCTGGGAGAAAATAAAAGATCAGTCTACCATAACATGATAAACTGAACCTTGACGACCATGCAACTTAACAGGATACTATAGAAGGACTAAGCCAGAGCAGCATATCAAACATTTAATCATAGTTGAGAGAGAGAGAGAGAGAGAGATAGAGAGCACATACATTTGTTAAACCAGCTGGCAAAGGTGGGAGAATTCTAAAAGTTGTAGGTCGGTTATCCAGCTTGTATCTATTAACAGTAAAAGGATGTCCTGCAGGTGCAAATGAACGAACCGGCTGCTTTGACCCCGGAGATTCCTGTAGTGCCATCGTGGTATTTGCTTTTGGACTAAATAACACAACATTATCTGCTGATTTGTTCCTTTCTAATGAAGACTCAGTAAGTGGCAATACTGCAGTAGGAACAGAATCAGAAGACCCCAGAACAGTATCTTTTGCAGAATCAGCAGCATTTCCCAGTTTATGCCTCTTAGCAGCAGGTTCTGCCACTAATTCACCCTTGACTCCTGTAGCCTGCAAAGACCAAAGTCGAGAACAAATTAGGGAAATATGCATCTACATATGATTCATTTACAGAGAACATGCTAATCCCGATCTTTATTAAAGAGTATGAATAAAAAGGTGCATCATTCTTTCTCCTCCACTATTTCACCCACCAACAGATCACCTCTATGCTGACCAATTTCAGACTGGCATTTGCACTCCGTTAAAGAAATAAGAGCAATTAGCTTTCGTACTAGGTATGCATCTTTCAATACAGAGCATGAATGAGCAGATAAACTATTACAGTTTAGCCTTTCATTTTCTTACATAAATCACAAGCAACAAGTATAATCATATATCATTGGTGAATTGTAAGATTATATGAACGGAGAGTTGGTATTACCTGTTTCTCTAGTTTATTCAACTGGCGCCTGAAGTCATTTCGCTTTTGGTCCAACAGCTCTTGTTTCTTGCGAAGTTCCTCCTTCAATTGTTCTAAGGTCTCAAGCTTTTTCTGCATGGGAGGAGGAGTTATGGGACCATTTGTCATGACAGGCTTCGAGTGATCAGCTGTAGTAAGAGAAGTATTGGCGGGTGGGGCAGTAGTATTCATGGAAGCAGTAGTTTGTGAATTATCTCTTCCTCTGTTAGTAGAGGGGTGATGTTGAATAGAAGCAGCTCCTAAGCCACGAGGAGGAATAGGTACACTACTGCTACTGCTCACGCCTTCATCGGGTATATTATCCCGATTGGCCCATCGTAACTTGATAAACCGGTTGCCCATTACAGCATCAGGTGCCCTCAGAGCAGCTTCTGCCTCTTCCCTTTTAGAAAACTGAACAAAAGCTCTTTCGCTATTCAGAGGAATATAGATATCAATTACCTCACCAAATTTTTGAAAATGAGAAAGAAGACTCTCCCTTTTGTTGCTTTTCTGTGGAATAGCATTGACAAAAAGAGTACGCAGTGCTTTTTGAGGTGGCCTATGCATATTATGCAAGCTTTCGTTTGGTTTCTTGGCAGATAAATCCATATATTTTTGGCCACCATCCTTGGTAATAATCCGTTTTCCTAGCCAAGAAATACCTGATCCATCTTGATCTTCTTTCGGTCCATTCTCCATACAAGTCGTGCTCACTGTTGGATCAGTTTTGTCTTTCACACCTAACCTATTTTTTGAACTACTGATTCTACCCCAGACAGTTGAACTTGCATATGAACCAGCATCGTTTCTAGTGTTTTTAGCAGGGAAGTCAGGATCAACACCATCATATTCCTTGAAATGATGACGACCAGAAGGATCAACACCCATCAAGGCTCCAGTGTTATCATTTTTGGGTGAATGTAGTGGTAAGACTGGACTTGATGTTTCAGGGACACTTTTATTCCATAAAGGTTGATCTGGATCATACAATTCTGCACCACCCAAGCTAGCAGAAGTGGAATATGCATCATTCAAAGACACAGTCTCATCACCAATTCCAGACTTGCTGATTTTGCTTTGCACTCCTTTGCTGTTCATCATTGTGGTTGAAGAAGTACCAACAGTGGGAAGAGCCCCTGGTCCGGTAGAAATTCCAAGTAGATGTCCACTTGGAAGAGAAACAGGAAGGTTGAACTGAGAAAGGCTCTGCAAATTGGCATAAAGAACAAATTAATAGTGTTAAAGTGAATATGTTCTCAAATCAAAAGCATACTCCTAAAGTAATAATATCGCATATCAAAACTCAGGAAGTTCCCAGTACAGCAAGTTCACTAAGTCAATTCAACCAATGAGACTATGCACAAAGTTAACAATGTTAAAACACTGCACTCCCTGCATGCCGGCAACAATTTTACAGCATCAGGAACTGTCCTGGAACAGCAACACTTTAAACATCCTACTTTGTTTCCATATGAAAATTGATCTGACAATTGACTCCACCATTCAGAGATCGCCTCAAAACTTAGAAAAAGGTAAATATAATCTCTACATAAAAACTATCATCAACTACCTTACCGACAACAACGGTGACTTAGAGACACCCATGGTAAGTACAACAACAAAAACAAGACCGTGCAGAGCATAATCAATTGAAACGAGAAAAAAAAAGACCCAACAGAATTTAATTGTTATGATCATTATATGTTCTTTATAGCCAAATAGAAACAGAATATATTTCTCAAAGGATCGAGGAAGGCAAATCAAATTTTCAAGGGCATATGACATGAATTAGAATTGAATTGGACAATGAAATGGTTAGCTGTACATTAACTTGTTTGGACCACAAAAGAGCGAGCCAAACCCATAAAAATTGCATACATCGGTACTTTTTGCCTGACTCTTGCATGGCTTTCTGTGGGTTACTCAAGACCCAGAACAGAGTGCATAATCAAAAGTGACCGAATCCATTCAATTTCTAAAATGTATAACTAATTCTTAATTTTTCAAGGAAAGCTTTTCAATTTGAATAGAAATGAAAATATAATGAAAAACATCAATGAAAAATGGCTATTTTTGCACACCTGAACATCATCAACAACAATGCGATTGATACCATGCTCCATTGGGCACATGTCACCTCTGAGACAAAAACCACGCTCCTCAAAGTCTCTGCACCTTTGACGAGGAATGCCCATATTCAATGAAGGATTTACAGCTGGCCTGAATGATCCTTGCAAAGTAATAGGATGAAGAGCGTCAATGGCACCATTTGGCATTCCTGGAATCAATCCAAATGCATTCCAGGAAGTAGTCTGTGTATTGGAAACACTTGGCAAACCCCTTCCTGAAAAGAGACCTGAACCGATGGGCCCCTGCTGAACCATTTGAGAAGCAATATCAACTGAGTTGAACCTACTATCGCGTTGGTTCCAAATACCAGAGTCCCTTCCTCTTCCCCTAACAGGACCAGGATCTCCAAAGAACATCTGACTTGGATTGATTCTGTGATTCAATTCCTGAGGCATTCGAGACAATGATCCAGGGCCAGAGCGTCTTTTATCAAACTTTGTGGCGTATTTCTCCATAGGACCAAGGTTATAATTTTTCCAGGTTTCACTAGCTTGAGAATCATTTTCCTGGAAAGGATGACCAATTTCAAATTGTTTGTTGTGCCTCCTGTATGGCCTTGTAAAAGTTGATTCAAAAGAATCTTTCTCTAGTGATTGAGACGTCTCTCGTCTCCGATGCTTGTGGTTACGATCATCATCATCCTCATCACTAACTTCCTCCTCCTCGGGATCACTAGTGCAATCAGACGAAGAAAGGCCCTCTGGCTTTGGAGGCGAACCTTTCAGCTCCATTAGATAGCACCGAAAATTAAAGCGTTATTTTATAGCATTACAGTACCAAAGCTGATATGGAAATGAGGCTGCGTACTCTTCAGAAACTTGATAAGAATCTGAAAACAGGAAAAATAAAATAAGTCAATTAACATATAAACAATGATCTAAGTTCTTATTATAAACAAAAAAGGCAAAAAGTTGTAGCAAACTCATTGCATTGTCCTGCTTCCGTCAGGATAAAGATTCAGAAGAACATTAAAAAGGTAAATTTCAAATCATATCATTACATAGCACATTCGAAGAGGTAAATTTCAAATAATATCATTACATAGCACCAAAAAGAGACACATTTAGAATCATTGTATGTATTCAACATAGCACTAAGCTGAGAGACATCAATGATAATGATAGGGAGTAAATCCAAAATGCTTTTGATGCTTGAGCAAAATAACAAATACACTTCACATCCAACAGTTGTTGCTTAGAGGTTGTTCGCAAGTTGTCACAAGTCTTCTTGCACACATTAAGCAACAATTGCAGATCATCGGAGTTCGAGCCCACAATGACGGCTGAAGTCAATGATGTTAACTAGAACTGGAATATTATACAACTCCTTTGATGAATGATTATCAGCATGTCTAGTGTTTTTCCTCCTCTTCTTAGCTTCACTTTTGTCTTTCACATCATTAAAACTATAGCTCAGCTAGTTTCAGAAATAACCTATGCAGGCCACGCACTATCTGATAGAATGGTGTTGAAAACTATGGAGTATATGACAAAAAGAGTCTTCAATATTGGAAACTTTCAGCTGCTAATGCTTTGTACTGATCTTTTCTATATGACAAGCATTTACGAACTTAGCACATCGCATATAATTAGCTGCAAGGGTACTTATGCATTATACACAAGAATTACTTAAATAAGCACCAATATATAAGAGGAAATTAGTAAACTTTACGCTATTATGCCCAAAACAAGAGCTAGGCAAAGAACCAGCCATCAGCTAGTCCCAAGCTTGAGCAGCCCCCCGATGAAAAATTGATGCAAAAGAGTTTACATATGATAGTCCACCAAATTTATGATGCCAAAACCGATTCACTTATTATCTGTCCTTTTCCTTATTTTTAAAATATTAATAAAAAGAAAAAATGGGCATATATGCCATAATCTAGGATGCACATGCATATGCATCTTCAAAGTACCCAACCCTTCTCTGAACATTGAAAACAAGAATTTTTAAGAGTTTCACATTACTCCAAAAACTTGTTACCACCAATTCGTGCTCGAGTGCTTAGATGGATAATTAAATGTTAATATATTTAATGAAAGACAGTGAAGTTTTACTTGATCCATTAACTACATTTTCGAATATAAGTTCCTACCTAAAAAGTGCACGCTAAAATTCCTAAAAAGTTTAAATCAAAAAAAGTCATGTATATAATGTTAATTTCAAAAGGAAACATGCAAATGGTAGCCCGAATGCACCATGCATTCTGCATCTGATTCTATTGCTGAGCCTCTCAAAATTACTACTTTAAGTATCACAATTTCCTAAATTATCCATCAAATATCTAAGCTACTGATGACAAGAAAATGCCACAGGAAATTCCTGTCACTAGCCATCTCTTCTTCGAAAGACTATTTACCACATAATCAAAGTGGCTTCTCTCAAAATTTTTGAATTTATATCATGATAAGATGTCAGAAACAAAAGAATAATCTATTGACCAAATACATTTGGCAAGCAATAGATAAACTATGTGTAACCTTGGTTTCAACTGACTTCAAGAATAACGACAAAAGTAAATGGGCAAGCACAATTAAACGACTGATCTCTTTAGAGAATAGTAGATAAAGGTGGTCCTAAAACTCCGATGAAATATTTGCACTTCGTGACCCACTACAAGTTCAAGTAGAATCTAACAAGAATAACCTGAATTGTACAAATGTACTAGCCATTAGCTCATTCTCAATGTACTAGTTTAAACGTATCGACATAACAACCTTTACGGGATCTATTATCTGGACACATGAGCTATGATTTCCTTTACATGATATAGTCTCAGCATAATAAATTCAGTTGTTGACCACCATTACGATGCATATCATGAGATAAAATGTCACGGGTCTTATGGTGTGACAGTTATACTCATCTCAACTCAAGCTGATTCTCATATACAAACACACATATGCATATACCCTAGTTTAGCTACATCAAAGTTTCAACTCAAAAGTGGGATTCCAGTTCTTGAAACGACAGAGAAAAAAATTAGACCACAACCACAATCCACTCAACATGCCTTATACGGAGAAAAGTTTTCAAATGGAAACCGTACTGGAAAGTACCTGAACGATTAAGCTGAATATAACACAGGATTCCAAGGAAAAAAAAAAGAACAGAATTAGACAAACACAAGCTCTGGAAACAAAACCCTAACCGAAAAAGGAAGAAACGTGAAGACAAGCAAGCTTTGAGAACAATTGATGAATACGTGCATTCATTATCTATATAACGATACAAGGATTATTGTTCTACAGAAAATAAATGTCTACAAACCCAATCGATATGAAACGAACTAAAATCACGAAAAAAGGAAAAGAAAACGACAAACTCGAATTCGAAGCTGTATTCAGAGATTGAGAT
>JAOTJB010000001.1:27077001-27094546 GCA_027123815.1 Erythroxylum minutifolium | reverse complement strand
TGATTAATACGTGAATTCATTATATATATAACGATACAAGTATTATTGTTCTACAGAAAATAAATGTCTACAAACCCAATCGATATGAAACGAACTAAAATCACGAAAAAAAGAAAAGAAAACGACAAACTCGAATTCGAAGCTGTATTCAGAGATTAAGATAAATAAACAAAAAACTAAAAGAAAATTAAAGAACCTTCTAGAAGAAATCGTGAGGAGCAGTGACTCAAGGTTTCATCCGATAAAAAAGAGGCGAAGGATATACCGCCGCAACCGAGGAAGGATATTAAGAGAGGGGGAGGCGGGGGGGCAGGATCGTAATAAATTGGTAATCGAGGGCTGAAAATATAAGAAGGGGAAGGAGGAGGAGAGAAAGAAAGAGATAGGGCGGATGGGGGTTTGTGAGTGTGAGTTAGGATCGTGATAAACTGTTTATCGAGGGCTGAAAATACATGAGCAGAAGAAGGAGAAGGGGAGAGAGAGGGAGCTTGAAGCTGTTGGAACTTGGAAGGAAACAAAGCACAGGGAGGATTTTGGTACCTCAGAAGATTACACACACAAATATATATATATATATATATATATATATATATATATGTATAAATAAATAAATATGAAGACCAAAACGAAATTGTGGAATTACGTTTTTAACCCCTTAAATTTCTTCAAATTGTAGGTTTAAGGACAATAGGTTTGGACTATTTTTGTCATAATAAATATTAAATATTCCGGTGTATGATTATGAACAAAATTAGAGAGGCATCCCATAATCATGTGATAAGAATCGTTTATTTCTATTTTTATTTTTTATTTTTTACTTTTTACTTTTAAATTTAATAAAAAACTTATTTATTTGACTTTTAGTTTCGGCTTTTGAAATTGGTTTCATTCAGTTTTCAAAATAAACTTATCTGAATTTTTATTTTCTATTTTTAATTTTAATTTCTTAATTTTTAAATGTAGTTTTTATTTGTGTTTCTGTTTTTTAATAATATGATTTATTATCAATTAAATATATTATTTAATTATTTAATATATTAATTTTAATAAGAATTGTGAATATTTAATTTTACTTAATAATGTTATTTAATTTTATTTAACTTAAATAAATTAAATAATATTAATCAACATAATTCAATTTTAAAAAATCTTCAAAATATGTAAATCTCAAATAAATTTAATTTAATAATTAAAATATATTTAAAATAAATGTTANNNNAAATAAATTTTAATTTTAAAATTATTTATTTTAATAAAATAAAATAATCTTATTTATAATTTGTCAATAAATGTTATATAAGAAGTTAAAAATAAATTTATTTAATTAAAAATAATCTATCTTTTAAGTTTTTTAATATATAATTATTAACAATCAAATAAATTTTATTTTTATTTAAAAGAACCAAACCAAACATACTCAAATTCCCGCCTAAGCAGGGTATGGGAAGGTAAGATGTACGCAGTCATGCCAGCATCTTCGATAGAGATACAGAGACTGTTTCCTTAGAGGCCCCCGGCGAAGTAGAACCAAATGGTCCTTAACTTTTTTTTAGGATTATTGAATTATAAAAACATTTTTAATTTTCAACACAATTTTGAATTTATGTGGAATTTAAATATTCATATTTAAATTCGAATATAAGTTCTATTAAATGCGATATAATCTATTAACTTTATTTTAATATAATTAACTATAAATTTGATTAAATTTGTTAATTTTAATCAAATCTAATTATAATTTATTATAATTGATCATTCTTATAAAATATATCAAATATATAATTAAATTAAATTTATTTCATTAATCTTATGTCACGTTCAAATTAATTTATCAGGATAATGATCATTAGAAGTAAAACAGTTTTTGTTTTTTGTAATATATGTTTTGGAAGGAAAAACAGCAAGTCTCAAAGAGAAGCATTTAATAGGCTTATCAACAACCTATTTCAATCGCACACCATCTAGCAAAAATGATTGAAAAACACCCTTCATTCATCCCCAATTATAAAAGAAGAATGACGTCATGTATACGGACAAGAGGACCACATTGGAATCTCATAAACCTAAGTGTGTAATCCAGAGCATGTTTTCAATTTCTTACAGCCAATTTCTAGCTTCACTTTAACCTGCCAACTCAAAATCCTGTCTTTATTCAATAGGGAAATTAACTTGAAACTCTGGAAACTATATCGGATAAAGAATTATAGTCTAGGAAAACAACAATGATATGCCACTTCTGAGTTATTGTATGTACACACAAATAAGACTGACACTGACACTCATAAAGCAAGATCGACCAAGAAACGAGCATGAATGAGTATAGGAAAACGAAGGGTAAGCTGCAGAGGTATAGCATCCGGAGGGAAAAGATATAGTCCATGCTCTCCAAGCAAATAGTCTCTCTAGGCAAAACAAGTCCAGGTGAAAAGTGATAATTCTATACATCGGTATGAATCGAGACAAATTACCGACCAAACCAGCCTCCTCTTGGGGGCTGGATATCTCCATCATTCATCAGCTTATCCAGTACTATATTCAAGTCAACTGACTGACCGTTTTCTGTCAGCTTTCTAACAGTTGCTCGGACATGTTCTCTTGGGAATCCCATACTAGATACTCTGTCCACCACATCATCAATTGGAACCCTGTTTCCATTTCCAGAAGAACCAGACCCACCACTAACACCTGAAGCAGTTGGCAGTGCATGTGGTATTACCCGACCAGCGGGAAGCTGTGGGTATCCACTTCCACCACTCGGAGGCATAGCTGGAGAAGAAAGTTGTTGCTGTTTCATTGCTGGGTTGCCACCATATTGAGAAGGTGATCCACCGTAAGCATAGGGTTCGGTAGGCCCAGTTGGTTGGCCAAATAAGGGAGGAAACCCTGCACCAGATCTACTGCTTTGTGGTTCATACATGGGAGGAGCTCCGTAATACTGTGGTGCAAGAGGGGCCCCACCTGGTGGTTGAGAGGATGGCTGTATACCTGGTGGGTAGTTATGAGAGGGAGTGTATGACACCTCTTCAGGATGCTGGCCTAATGAAGGTTTATGTTGAGAAGATTGGTGTGGCTGAGAATACTGAGGTTGAGAGGGAGCTTGATATGGTTGATTTGGTATCATTGAGGGAGGGGGCGGAGCCTGCTGAGGTGGAGGTGCTTGGTATTGTGGTGGTGGGGGTTCTTGAGTTTGAGTAGGACCATAGTAAGGCTCACGCTGAGGAATGGAAGCAATCTGGTTCTGAGGGAATTGGTTCGGAACTGCAGCTGGTGGAGCCAAATTCTGTTGAGGAAGAGATGGAGGAGGGACAGCAGGTGGAGGAACGGGAACCGGAACCGGAACCGGAACAGGTGGAACTGAATGTGGAAAATTGCCAGGAAGAGGAAGCTGTTGATGAGACTGTGGAGGAGCAGATGCCCCTTGCTGCACAGATACATTCTGTCCGGTGTTTTGGGTTTCTGATTGCTGCTGGTCTGGCTTTGAAGCTTGCAGTTTTGCAAGCTCCAGTTGAACTTCCACTGTATCTTGCTTATCCTTTAAAAGTTGCACCACTGATTGCACCTGATTGGAGACACATACAAAGAAAGCAGATCACCAAAAAATAGATGTAACAAAGCTGCTAACAACTTGAGAAATCAAAAATAGTCTCTGATTTGAGACAAACAATGAGAAGAAGAAATTGATGAAACCTTGCTTTTTTAAAATTTTAGCACTTAGCTTGTCAATGACAATTTTATACCAAGTTCACTGCACTAGACAACTAGTTTTTGCTTTGAATCTGCCATTTCAAAAATTATTATTATTCTTAACAGCATTGACAGACACGGCAACTTATCAATAATAAATACGAGTTTTATTTCTAATACTAAAAGGACAGGTTGAGGAAGCAAATGATAAGTTTCTTTCAACCAAAAAAAAAAAAAAAACAAAACCATCAAGTAGGGTTCCCAAAGTTGCTAACTAAGTTCCGTGTGACACTCATGCCCTAAGCATGATGAAGTACGACATCCTCTCAGCACCTATTTTGACCAAAGGATAAGGTTGTGGATACAAAAACCAGAAAAAGGTCAAGGAAAAACAACTGGAGGGATAAGGAAGGTACCTCTCTCAGAATATTCTCCAGTTGCCTCATCTTCCCATCAGCACTTCCATGATTGTTGCCAACAGATACTTTCAAATCATCCATAGAATTCTCGAGGTGATGGGTTCTGCTCTCCAACTGTGTTAACCGTGCACTAACACCTTCCAAAGCATGCAACAAGTTGTCAACATGTTTCTTCATTGTTCTATCAACGTCAGAGAGAATAGTTGCACCAATAGCATTCCGATCCTTCTCTAGAATCACTTTGGCTGGTTCAAGAGAGTCTAGAGAAGCATAACTCTGCACAATAATAGCACTATCTTCATTATTCTGAAAGAAGATATAATAATATACCTACAGCATTCCATCTTGCATTGAAATAAAACTTGGAAGTTTCACATACGCAATTAAGATCATATCAGGAAGGCAAATGAAAAGATGAAGAAGAAGAAGAATAGCACAAGCATAATATACTTGGTAACATGAATGGAGAGAATTAAACTGACAGTTTTTCCAGACCGGATTTTAAGCCCAACATGAGATCAAGCAGGAAAAAGGACAAACAAGACCACCTAGATGTGTTCCTATAGTTATCGACTTGATAAATGTCTGCCCTGACATTCAAAGAACTGCTCAAACTCTATGCCTACTCCCTCCATGCGCTAAGACTGGGTCAAAGATTTTATGCAAAATAATACAGAACAAGGAAAGACACCCAAATTATCAATGAAGCCAAGATTCTTAACTAGAAATCGGTATCACATTGAAAGAACTACTGAAACTCTACGCTTAGCCCATCTACTTGCTAAGATTGGATCTCAGACTTTATGGAAAGCTATATAGAACAAGGAAAGACATTCCAAATTATCGATGAAACCTCTCTTAACTAAAAATCATTATCACCATTAGTTTCAATTGCCCGTTCCCACAGTTATGTGTTTGATCCTAAAAGTAGGCCTTCTATGTTCAATAAACAACTACAAACACAAGCGAACTCCCATTTTTAAAATTGCACCCAAAACCAAGCCAAATAGTTGTTAGCAAAAACCCTAACCATATCGAATTTGATCCTATCGTGCACAGTCAAATGAACAAACTTGCAGTTCAACCGTATCTTTCTCGGTCCAGCCATAAGCACGAGAAAAATCTCAACAACAAATTTCCACCATGGAATTGGATCAAAATCCTAATCCCTTAAAACATCTTACAGCAGCAACCAGACTTGGGGAAATTTAACACCAACCACAGCTCCAAATTTTACAGTCAATCAAATGAACCACAGAAACTCTTCCCTCCCACGAAAAAGAAAAGAACAACAATCAAACAGTTAATCAAGTTCGTCTAGGGTTTATACACTCACCCGCATAGAAGAGACGTTGTTAGCGGCAGCCGAACCAGATTTAGAATCTGTGCTCCACCCTCTAGCGGCGGAGGCAGAGGCGGGGGGAGATGATCCGCCAACAGTGGTGAAGGATGAATCGAGAGTGAGGGCGCCGACGAGGGGGCGAATCGGGTGGAAATCGTAGCTGGGTAGGATCTCGTCCTTCTTGATGGCATTATCGGACTCGAAACGGGCGTCGTGGTCGTCGTTTTGGGGGTGATCCATTTTCATTAGATCGAGAAAGTCTTTGGTGGTGTGATTAGGCGAAGAAGAAGAAGAAGCAGCAGTTAAATCCATTATCTGTTTGTCCATAAACTGCGACGTATTCATCTCCTAAACTTAGAAATCAGAGAGACAGAGAATATATAAAAAATCTATGGAGGTGGACTTTAATTGTTATAAAAAAAATAGGAAATGAAATTATAATATTCTTTTGGGTATTGACTATTGAGGATGGGAATAAAGTGCGGGTGAAAGATTGCTTGTACGTGACTAAAAATTGTTGTGCAAGGGATGGCAATAAGGCTTAAGCCTGCTTCGAGGCTAACGGGTTAGATAGGCCCGAACTTAGCCCGGCTCATAAAGAGATCTCTTGTATGTGACTAAAAATTGTTTGTGCAAGTATACATAAGAATGGGGGCTTGAGCCTGGCCTAGCTTGATCCCGCTTTACCTAAGGTCAATAGGTTAGATAGGGCTCAAGCTCAGCCCATCTTGCCCCTCACCAACTCAAAATTAACGGATTAGTCAAAGGTTAATCATACCTTGAGCCTTATTTTTTAATAGCCTGAGCTCAACTTAAAACTTGGCTCCGGTGTATAGAGAAGACTTTACTGTTTAAAAAGTAACCATAGAAACGATGGAATTCACTATTTCTTTATCCATTTCTATTTATTGTTTGTTTTTTATGTTTTTGTTTGATACTTTAGATCAATACAATTTTTTTTCATTCGTTGAGATCAGGAAGGGTCAAATCAATCTAAAAGCATTTGTTAGAAAAGGTGTTGACAGGTAATAACAAAATAATGTCGTTTCGATATGTTAATTAAAAAAAATATAGGCCGAGTTGGCCCTGCTGCTTTTGACTTAGTCAAATCTCAAGAGTTAAGCCGGGCCTGGGACTCCAATAACAGGAGTTGGGTCAAGTTCGAACCCAGGCCTATCCAATTGCCAACTCTAAGTATACTTCGAGCTTAGGCTTAAGCTTGATCATAAATTTTACATTCAAATTTGGGTTTGGTCTGAAGTGTAATTAGTCTTGAGCTTCTAGATCTAAATCTAAGTCTAATTGGACTTAAGTAACCTTAAGTTTGATCGAATCTAATTAGATTTATTATTTTTTAATTTTAAAATTTGAAAAGATATCATTTTATTTAAAATAACATCATTTTTTTCGATTCTTAAACGTCAAATTGAGCCATGTTTAAGTCTATACTCGATTTAAAGCTTAGTTAAACGGAATCAAATAAAGTTGAGTTAAGCCCGGAATTAATTGTCAAGCTTTAAAGCAGGTTATTTCTCTTTATTAGGAAGGTAATTATAAGAAATGCTAAGAATTTCGAATAAATTAGTTAATTTATTCGGATAATAATATATTCAATTTAATCACATAATAATATATTCACTGATTTTAATGTAATTACGTTAATTAAATTGAATTTTTTTAGAATGTAAAGATAAATCTAACAACTTTAATTTAACATCTTTATAATTATAAAACTCTTTGCGATTAGGCTTAAATATGATAAAAGAAAAAATATATTTAGCTCATAAATAATAAATTAAATTTGATTTAATTAAATTCATATTTAAAATTACCATGAATAACTTTACGTTCAAGTGTTTTGGATCTAATCCCAAAATTTTCGAACTTAAATTCTAATTAACAAAATTTCACACTTGGCATGATCTATTGTTACTGCTACTCAGACCGCACTAAAGGAGTTTTATTTTTTCCCCTATTTTATATACAATTGTTGCCTAATTCTAACAAATAAATATCAAGTCAACAATTAAATGTTACTTTAATACTAATATAATATTATTTTTATAATTTTAAATAGAAAACAGGCTCATTGTTACATATTTTAACTTTATTGGGACCACTTTTTGTTAAAAGAATAAAACTAATATTGCCTAAACATTGACGTCATATTTAACTGATAGAGAATTAACTTTATTAAAATTTTCATCCAATTAACCTCTACTTTGTAAATGTCAATGGTTCAATTTGAATACTTCAAATGAACTTTCATCTTTTCATGTATAATAGGTGAACTTAACTACGAAAAGGCTTTAAATGTATAAGGATTTGAAGGACAATAATATAATCCTTATACATACTTAATGGTAACCCTTAGCAGTACCTAATTAGTTATGCCTCGTTTAATTATAAGATTAGTGCACTACTAATTATTTATTCATAATTATGATTGATAATAGATTAAGTTGGAGTCGAAAAATTTTTTTAACTTAAAATTTTTATTGTTTCTTAAGAAAAATTAAAATTAAAATTCGAATTCAATTTAAATTAAATTAAATTCAAATTCAAATTTAAGAAAAAAAATTTTAACTTAAATTGTTTATTGTTTCATTGACTTTAAATGGGTATAATATAATATAATAAAGTTTATTACGAATGATGGTACTTAAGAAAAATTAAAATTAAAATTCAATTTAAATTAAATTAAATTAAAATGTTTAATTCGAATTACTAAATTTGCACTAACTTTTCATAAATAATGTTCGCAAATTTTGCTTAGTTTAACTTGATATGGCCTTAAGTCAATATAATTGATTAAAATATAATTAATTAGTTAATTACAATGTAATTAAATAAAATATAATTTATTAAATAATTAAAATATGACCAATTTTATTTCTCAATATTTTTAACAAATCAACCACTATTAATGGTAAAGTTAATTATTCCTTCCTCTTAATTATAATAATTATATACATTCTCATTTCTCACTATATTCATTCTTATTCTTATTACCATTCTCCTTATATGAACCGACCGTCCCTTAAAGCTACAGACTTTCGTTTCTATATATGAACAAGAGTTGGGAGGCTTGAAGTCTACGAGAATGACTTAAGTTGATATATTTTTTGATCAATTTGATATTTTCTAAAAAAATAATAAGGCTTTTATTTAAACTCAAATTCGAGTTCGAACAGTCCAAGTTTAACTCAACTCAAAGTCCAAATATATTAAATAAAAAGACATTCTTTTAAATAAAATAGCTTTATTTTTTATTTTTAAATAAAAAATTATTCAAACTTAGTTTGAGACCAATTAGGTTTCAAGTAACCTAAAGTTCAATTGAGCTTAAGATTGGGCCCCCGAGCCTTGAGTCTTAAACTTGATTGGGCTTCATATTAGATCAACACATGAACATAAATTTTGAGTCCACTTGAATTGCCTATTGCCAAGCCTACTTAAAAGCAGTGACAATCAGAATACTGATGCCTATCATTTGAAACAAGTAATATGCTTTAGACAAATTTAGGTTTGGTAACGAGTCAGGTTGGGATGAGTCAGTCACTCTCAGATTGGTAGGCTTAGTTTGACTCTCCTTCCATAAGGCAACCTAAACTTGGTCCAATGGTCGGGTTTGAATCGTATGAAATCTGACTTATTAACCTCATAACGAATTTGACCGGACTCCAAAATCCTATCAAGGCATTTACTATGCTCCACATCTAACTCTACGAACTTTGGTTTCTATATATGAGTAGGAGTTGGCAGAGCTCTAGACAAGTTATGAAATGGGTGTTGGGAATTTATGACCACATCGACTTGAAGAAATTTCAAGATGAACTATGTAGACTTCACCAAAAAAGTCCAACTCAACCTGGCTTGACATGAACTTAATGTGTTTAGTTTTTCATTTTATTTTTGGGCTTTGAATTAGGCTCAGACTTGGATTGTCCTACTTGGCCCAACTGAAATCCCATGCCTTTTACATAAAATAACATTGTTTAGGATAAAATGATAACATTGTTTAAGATAAAATGATGTCGGGCTTTGAACTGCCTAAGGCCAATTAGGCTTGAGTTCATGTTTAGGTAGTTCCGGCCTAACCTGAAGTTCAAAATTTTCACATTATTTTGGATAATTGACATTTAAAATTTTTTAAAATTAAAAAATAATTTAATCCTACGTGATTGGGCTTCATACTGTCCAAGTTCGATTGGACTCGACCTTTGACCTGAGTGAGCCTAACCTGTTGCGATGCATAGATCTTTGTTCACTCATATCAAGTTGACTTGACTTCGAGTTCTGACATTTTTAGTGTGGCATCAATAGATGCACTTAAAGCCAATATTGTGCATAGTTTTACTAAAATTAATATTAAATTTGATTATGGTATAATACTGTACTATTATCATCATCAATATTTAGTTGAAATTTTGCTGAAAGGAAAATTCGATAGTATACAATCTTATCCCTGTATAATAGAGAGATTGTTTCAGATAGATTCACATGCAATAGTATAGTACTGCATCGATAATAATAAATATTGGGCACTATTTTAAGTAATTGTTAAAAAATATAAAATAGCCTCGTGATCTTTTTTAAATTACAAAATAGTCTCCTTAATATATTACGCTATATAGTTTTTAAGTTTACATCAACCTTATCTTCAAAAATTATAACAATAGAAATTTAAAATATCAACAATCAATTTATTGTTATTAATATTATTTTTCTTATATTTCACATATAAATAATAATCACAATTAATATAAAAATCATTTAATTATCATACAAATATGAAATATAGGAAGTACAATGTTCTTAAAAAGTTACAATTTTATCGTATAATAAAGAATAATTACATCAAAACATCAAATAAAAAGAATAATAAAGCTCCATGACTCTATAAGTATTACAACAAGACTTCATGCCAAGGAACATAATCAACCCGAAGCAAAATCCGAAACAAAAATATTTACAATTAAAAGTTTTATATTTATAGTGCATATATAGAATTAAACATATGCATCAAATATAAGTGAAATAAAAAAAAAGAAGAAATAAAAATACGAAATTTTATCAAATCAAATATCCACTTAAATTACATTAACCTCAATTCTCATTTAGTACAAAATCTTTATCATTAAGAGGACCTCTTCATCACTATCACTCAAGTTAATTACAACAAATGATATATTAATAGTTTCCCATTCAAGATTGTATTCTAAATCACTATCATATATCAAACTCGGTTCCTCATAAACCTAATCAGCTAGAAGATTGACATGGTTAAGACAAATTGGATATATGTAATAATTTGTTCAATTAAGAGTCCTAGTAAGAAAATAAAATTATTAAGAAATTGCAAGAAATTATATTCAATTTAATAATGATAATAACATACCTTTCTTGAAGCTTCAAATTGTACAAAACAAAGGCTAAGTCATTAAATCTTTTATGTTGCAATCTATTCATTTTCTTTGAATGGACGAATTAAAACATGCTCTAATTCCTTTCACTATTTGTTGCACTCACATATTGACTTATAATTCGAATTACAAACTTTGAAATTATAAAACACCACTTCTGAATTGATCCCATCAAGCAACTATATATATATATATATATATATCTGGATTAAGTTTATCTCATTGACGAATAGCAATGGGCATCCTAAAATGACCAAAAACATCCTTATAAAGTTCATTTGTGAGTTTGGGAGATCTTATATCATCTTATAGGCACTAATTGCTATAATAGTTAATAATATTTTCGTATTAACTTTAACACTGGGATTAAAAAATGCTCCAACTGTAAAAAAATAAAGAGTAAAGCTGTCTTTCTTATCTCTCATTGATGATTGTAAGATAAAGTGTGTACAAAGAAGACATATTTTTCATATCAGTGTTGATTACTTCCTTCACCAACTCCAAGACATCATAAAATAACTCATTGTTGTCTTTTTGTCACTATCAATTAGACGCAATATCTTTGTTAAAGGCTCACAAACTTATACGACAAATTAATATTAAGAACAAAATCTTCAATTATAAATCTAATAACCTCTAATCTAGTACTACACCTAACATATGTCGAGATGCAACATACATATTACTTGTAAATATTTGTATTAACTTCTTTATTATAACAAAATATTGAAGTCATAAAAAATTAGTCTCAAATCTTGTAATAATAGGTTGACACAAATTTCTAATATTGGTGTAAAATTTTGATAGTCTGAATCACAAAAGCAGAACTTTTATTCTTTATTGCAGGGTAAAACTAATGTCAACTTTAAGTTCTCAAACTCAAAAAGAAAATACCAAACTCAAAGTAATGAGCTATAATCATTTCCATATGATCTTTACATAGCCAGAATCTTATTTTACATAAACAGAATCTTTGTTGGATAATGTTAAGCAAGATTCAGGCAGGCTTCCTGTGGATTGAAACAAATGATCGTCGTGACTAGCTGCAATATAAAGGATATGACTCCATGGATTCTTAGCCCTTTTCTTCTCATTCAAGCAGGTGGTATTCTTCAGCAACCAAACTATGGTCTTTTGAAGGACCACGGAACATGCCACCCCATTGAGGGAAGTAGATGAAAGTCACTGGGATAGTACATAAGACGATCATGACTCCCATAAGCGAAATGCTTGCCTGCCTCGAGAATGTAGACCCAGAAAACAGCAACAGCTGAGTAACCACAGCCCCCACTGTGCCTCCACTTCCGGTCATCCCAGCTATCACTCCAAGTGACCTGCAACCAATAGCAACTCATACTTTACATGCTCATCCTCTTATGACTTGGAAATTTGCATATGCCTCATCTGAAATTATCGTATAAAATTCCATTTAATTGTGTTTTAGACCTAAGAAATTTTTTTTATTTTTTAAAATTTAAAATTCAATTAATAAATCTAACTTAATAAAAATGAATTTAAAATAATATTATTAATTAATATTTTTTACCAATTAATCATAATAATATGAATTTTTGTGCATTAATTAGGGTCATGTCAACTTCCAAAAACAAGTTTGTCTAAACTATTGGTTTAATTTAGATCTCATTCGTTAACTTTTAACCTCATCGAAACAAAATTTGTCATCTTAAAGGCCATTGCCAAGCCAAATGTCTTCATCAGATAACTACAGACATACTTGATGATTGACACGACAACACTACACGACGGCCACAAGGAGCTTGAAGAAGAGACTACTTAACCTTTTCGAAACGAAAGGGACAACTCCAAACGTGAGGCCTGAAGCGGCTTGAACAAACACTGAGAATGCACACATCAGCGCTATTGAACTCCACAACGACTTTACTCGTCCAAGTAGCACACACAACAATCCGGCCACCGTCTGCACCACCCACAACCCCCACAGCCTTCCTCTGATCCCAAACCTTCTCGACAACTCATCGGATAATACTCCACCCATTGGCCTGGAAAAACAATTCGCCATCCCAAAACTCGCTGCTATCATACCTGCAACTTGAAGATTCACCCCAAACCTATCGTAGAAGTACTCAGCGATTATGTTATCAGTTGTTAACTCCGAACCAAATGAGTACCCATATAATAATCCTAGAATCCACCCTCTGTAATTCCCTAATCCGTTAATAAGAACTTGAAAGAAGTTGTTGTCTTCCTTCTTCTTCATGGACTCCCTCTTGTAGTCTCTATAGTTCCCATTTGGCAAGTCTTGTCCATATACAAGAACTAATATCGCTGTCACAGTTTGG
Organism: Erythroxylum minutifolium; assembly: GCA_027123815.1. Classification (NCBI taxonomy): domain Eukaryota; kingdom Viridiplantae; phylum Streptophyta; class Magnoliopsida; order Malpighiales; family Erythroxylaceae; genus Erythroxylum; species Erythroxylum minutifolium. The sequence goes on along the minus strand of JAOTJB010000001.1, from coordinate 27,081,354 downwards.
AAGACCGCAGGCACAATAAAAGAGACCCTCCAAGCAGTGTTCAAAGGGACGTTTAGAGATAGAACGAGTTCATATATCTGAGGCATGACCAACTGTGCCACACCGGAACCAACATTCGCCCAACCGGCGGCGACACCGTTTGCGAGCCCGACGACACATCCGGAGAACATTGAACTCATCCAGAACTGGTTGGCTACAAAGTTGGCCAACGAAAAACCAACCAAGAAGCGAATAAGGATAAAAGAAGTAGCAGAGTTGACAAAAGCAGTGCACAAGATGACCGGAGCTGTAACGAGAGAGAGCGTGGCGGACGCGAGACGTGGACCGACAACGTCGCATATAGGTCCCATTGCGAGACGGGAAAAGATGGAGCCAGCAAAAGAGGCGATGCCGGCGTAGCCTACATCAGCGTCGGTGAGGTGCAGGTCACGACGGATGACGGCCAAAAGTGGAGGGATCGAGAAGGTGGAGAAGAAGCACGAGAAGAGAGATAACCATGCAAGGTGGAAAGCAAGCATGTGCGGCCGAGAAAGTGAGAATGGCCGGAATACGGTTGCTTTGTTTTTCAGCGTCCACCGGAAGAGTGAAAGACGATTGCTTTACTGAGTTGGGTGACTGCATGATAACCACACGAAGACGACGGTTTTAGTTTCAAGGAAATTGAGTGGACAAGAAGAGAGAGTAATTTTGGCTTGAGTTGAGTAGTACGAACATATTTATATGTATTCTTTATAAAATTTATCTTACAAATGTAAATAAAAAAATCAAAAATAAAAAATTTTATCATTATAATTTGTCTAATGATTTATTTTAATTATACTAAATATGAGTTAGACAGCATAAAATTTTAAATTTTTTAATTTAATTAACAAATTTGTTTATCTATAACAGATAAGCATTTAAATGAAAAATAATTGTTAATTAATTATACAAAATATATTTATATTTTGTTATTTCTTATGTTAGAACTTATTTGGAATACTAGACCTCTTTAAATTTTACACCTTAGTGAAATTTTTACTTAGTGGTGTTGGTGTTATTGTTGATGTTATTGTTATGTTAGAAATTAGAATTGATTGAAGTTGAGGATGGAAAAGACAATCTAAAAGAGTTATTACATTCTTATCAAATGCAAAATCTAAGCTTTAAATAATAATAATGAGATAATCCTTTATAGTTTTATAGATATATTTTATTTCAATTCTCTTACATCTAATGAAACCTTTTAATATAAGTCATTTGAAATTAAGGATGTTAATAAGTCGAGTCAGATCGGATTATCTTTGGCTCTGAGCTAAGGTGGCTAGTGACTTAGCAGGTCAGAATAAGTCGACTTGTGGCCTGACTTGTCTGACCAGTGGCCCGGGCTATGGGCCGACGGGCCACGAGTTAGCCCAAACTGACCTTCATTTTTGTAACTAAAAAACTTTCAAAAGGATATCGTTTCGAAAGTAATGGACGGCCCATAATTTGTCTGTGATCAGCCTGCAACCCGCGAGCTCAACTACGATCCCAAAAACGGGTCAGGTCAGGACGAGCTAAGCCAGACTGACTTTGACACTCTAATTTGGAACTAATCTTTTTATTAATTAGAGGTAAGTTGCATATTATTCAACTTTCTTAGAATTTACGTGGTGAGGAGATTTTTATTGGATATTGATATTGTTCTTTTTATGTCTAATAAAAATGTGAATAAAACATATAAAATATTTTAAAACATAAAAAAGAATCTGTGGTTTGTGGATCATAAATGATGAAAGAAACGTTTTGTGCACTATCACTTTAATTCTAATACGACCAAAAGTATGACATATCATGGAGACTCTAAAGCACGATTGCTTACTTATAAAGAAATAATTATAATCACCCGTACAGGTGAAATTATTTTAATTTGAAAAATATAAAAATAAGGTGAATTGTATATATAAATAGAATGCATAATTCATTATCTTAAAACTTTAAATTAATATTTAATGTAGTATATAAAATCATTTTTTAAATTCTTTCAAATTTGCATTGATATAAGAAAGAGAATTATGTACAAAAATATGATTAATAATATACTAACACAAATTCTATAAATATTTTATATGAATTAATTAAATTTTAGTACGACGATTTAATCTAACTCTTAAAATGTAATCGAATTGATTAAATTTGAAATAAATTGATAATTTATTATAATTATCTTAAATTATTAATTTATTAAAATCACATTTATTAATTGAATTGAACTATGGTATCAATAAAATTTGATTGATCTATATATAATATTCATATCGGGTGTATTTTATTGTTATTTTTAATTAAAATATAAAAGAAGAAGTTTTTAGCAAATTAAAAATTAAGAAGATTTTTTGAAAATTTTTACAAATTTAGATGTTTTTTTAAAAAATTTAAACCCAAATTTCTACTGTCCACATTATTATCAGCTGGACCACCTCCTAAGGGGACAGAAGCAACATTTTGGTGGCTGGTAGGCTTCAGCCTACAGGAACCTGTGTACGGTCGTTTTCTAGAAACTTGTTGTATACATTAGGACATGACTACTCATGAAATTGACTTATGGCCATCCGTAAAGAAACGAATCAAACGTGTTTGTCACTGACCAAGACTTAGGGTAATAAGACAAGTGAGTTTGAAAGGTGTTGGTGTGAAAACAGAAGGCAAATATTCAAAGAGAAGTAAGAAAGTGGAGGCTTCTTCTGCAAATTAGATTTCTTCTCTCTTGAAAGACATGACTCACCAAAGTTCTATCTACCATTAGCAATGACTGGGATTGATTATAATCGAATTTTATAGGAACAAACTTCGGTCTAAAGTTTTTTAAATAATATTGAGTTTCATCTTAAGTTCGATTTTTTTATTTTTATTTTAAATTGAAAATAAATGTAACACAGTTCATAATTTTTGATTTTTTAATTTTTAAAATTTGTAAACTCTGAGTCAAATTTAAATTAAATTGAACATTCTAAATTTGAATTCTAAAATTAAAGTTTAAATTAATCGAATATTAAATCACAACTATTATAATTAAAATGTGTAATTCTAGACGAGTTTTTAAAAGAATTGTGATTCGTTGAACAAGAACAACGACAACATTATCAGTGAAAGTCCCACTTAAATGCGGGGTATAAGAAGGTCCAGCAATATGCAGTTTTACTTGTATCTGATAAAAAGAAATATTATCAGTGAAAGTCCCACTTAAATGCGGGGTATAAGAAGGTCCAGCAATACGCAGTTTTACTTGTATCTGATAAAAAGGTTATTTCTGATTGACCAAAATTTAATGCAAAATAATGATAATATAAAATAAAAATAAAAATATATAATATATAATGCACTACATAGCACAGAACATCTAAAACATAAAAAAGATTAACAATAAAAGATGAAATAACTAAGTAAAATACACAAGTTATGAAAAATTACAAGAATAAATCAAACCAGTCATTATAAGAAAATAATTAGACAAAGTAAGAAATTGTTTAGGGTAAATAACTAGGAGTGAAGTACTATGTAATTAAAAAATTAAGGCTAACTATAAAATGAAAGTCTCGAAGGAAAATATTTAAAAGACCTTAGAGAACGAGAAAAACCTCTTTATGTGAGATCTTTTATTCTTATCCTAGTACGCTAAAGTTTTCTATTGTGGGTCCTCTCCTCGATAAGTTCCAATAGATCTATATCATTTTTGATCACTTTTTCTCAATTATTCTCATGCTTTTTTTCCTCATACAGTTTTTAAGTACTATTTTATTGCATCTTCTCACTAGAGCGTTATAGTGTCTCCTTTTAATATGTCTAAATCACCTAAACCTCATTTTTTTATTTTTCATGAATATCGGCCACCTTTAATTTGTCTCTTACAATTACATTCTTACCATATCTCTTATAGTAATATTACATATTTAGCAGAGCATCCTCATATCTGTCACTAATAGCTTATGACTATGCACTTCTTTGATGAGCCAACACTTCGTCTCATATAACATGACGAACCTAATCGCTAAACGATAAAATTTACCTTTGAGCTTGAGTGGTATCTTCTTATCACATAAGACTCTTGATGCACTTCTCTGTTTAAGTTTCCCTAATCTGTTACGATGGACTATATCTTCATCGATCTCTTCATTACTTTAATTAGATGATAAACCCTAAATACTTAAAACACTTCTTTTGTGGTATAATATCTCCACATTGGAAGCCATCCTATGACCTAAAAAGTTATACTTTAAGTACTAAGTCTTAGTCCTACTCAATTTAAAACTTTTTGTGTAACACCCCATTCCCGCTGAACCCGAACCCGATATCGACAGTGATACCCGAGTCCGTGCCCCGCGAGAGTGGCGT
>JAOTJB010000001.1:27049362-27060206 GCA_027123815.1 Erythroxylum minutifolium | reverse complement strand
CAAATTCAATGAATTTTGTACTATAAACATAAAGTTAAGAATAACTATATTTTAATAAATTTATATCAACGGTATGGAAGTCTAGATATTAAAAAATAGAGAGCAAAATTATGAATAAAAAAGTTGCATGGCTAAGTTAAGAAAAAGTTACTAAATCATTAAATATTTCATATTATCCATTTTTTTCTCAACATTAAATCCCTAATCCAATAAATTTCGTACTATAAATATAAAGTTAAAAATAATTAAATTTTAATATGTTTATTATTAACTATAATAAGAAACTAAACTTTTGTTATACAAAAATTAATACATTATTTTGCAATTTTAAAAAATTACATAAAACGGTATCTAGTATCATTTGATATCAATATTGTACTCTTTCTCATCTTCTCTATTTTCAATGTCAAACAATATTTTAAAAATTAGACTAAAAGTTAAACTAGTAAAACAAGAGATTTAAGATTTAAAAGGTTCAGTCGGTATTAGACTATCATCAAATTGACTAAAGATTGAATAAAATTAAAGAATTTAAAACATGATTGAAAGATATTGTTCTTACCCATCAAAAAAATTGAAATTTAATTGAAAAACAAATTGTTAAATGAAAATTAATTCATTTATTTTGATTTATAAAAACTTATTAATTAATCAAAATTGAGCAATTAATTAATAAATTAATCAGTTTTTAACAACTAGAGTTATTTATGTAAATCAAACCTGAAAGTTAAATATCGAACAAAATAATTAAATAGTTCAAAATCATTAATATTGAAACGACTGAATCGGTTGAATTTTTTAATCATCGGTTTCAACAATACTTAAAAAGCCTTTGACACAAAATAAAAAAGATTTATTCATCATTCTATAGATTAAAAGAACGAAAGAAAAGAGTTAATTACCAAGTAAAGTGAGGTCTAGGCTCTTCTTTGCTAGGTGAAGCAGCAACCTAGGAAGCGGACCTAGTTCTTGTGTTGAGCTTTGCAAATAATGTCCATTTCAGCAAATCTTCTCATCCTGTCTTGTGCTGCCAATCAATAATCGCTTTATTGCAATCTCTCTACCATCAGGTAATGTTCCCTGCTCATGTCAGATTCATTTTTTGTAAGTATAGAAAGTAATAACAATAATTCAATTATGTTTATATAATAATAACAATACTTTAGTAAAAATTTTACTAAAACACATAATTTTAAAAAGTCTAATAATACATAACCTTACCTTTACTAGCGTAGATGTTGTTTCTTAATAGAAAGAAAGGGTTATGTTTATACTTTGGAGAAATTAAGTTTGAGTTAATTTGTAAAAAAAGGGTATTTTACCATTTAAATGATGATAGCTTCGAATTTTTATTTAAAAGACAATATTAAGATTTATGAACAAATATTCATAAACTATACTAAATTGCATTTTTCATGATTTAGTAAGTGTTTTATTACTTAAAAGTTAAAAAATAAATCAAATTTAAAAAATTTGAATTATTTTATATATTTTAAAGACATATTAATATTAATTTTAGACTCTAAAATAAACAATTTTTTTATAATATATGTATTACGTATTTACCTTGTATACTTCGCCAAATCCTCCTCGTCCGAGCCTATGAACTTGGTTGAAATTTCCTGTTGCTGCCTCTAATGTTGCATAGTTGAACTGCAGCAAATGATAGGCTTCCCCTACCACCAACTCCTCCTCCATCCCTTCACACCAAATGAAAGACTTATCCTTGAACTAAATGAAAGAGATCTTAAAAGTCTTGTTTTGGTTACCTTCAGGTTTTGTGGAGCGATGACGTTTCATGTGGACAAGTCTACCCAGGAACACTCCGAGACCAATTGCCACTAAGCAAAACGCAGCCATGCCAATGATATATATCACGTAGCAAACTATCTCATCTACAAAAAAAGAATAAATCACTTGAAGAATAATTGCTGAAGATTCCTTCTTTGAACCATTGATTAAGACTTCTTTCTATTAAACATGCAACGAATAGAAACGATAGAATTAGTCTGGCTCGAACAACTTAAATTAGTTTGAACTGAATTGATCACAATGATATTGTTTTAATATAATTAAGATTTAATCAAAACAACGTTATTTTGACTCAAACATCAATATATCTGAGTTTGATCGAATTAGACTTTGATTTAGACTTTGGCCAAAAAAAAAGTGTTGAGTTTATTCTAATCTATTACCATCTTTACTAATGAGTTGCATGTTGCATAATTTGCAATAACACAACTAAGCATGGTAATGAGCTAGGTCAGGTTGATAATGACTCTAAAAATATACAACCTAAACACGGAGTCAAGCTTGAGTGAACCTTCTAAAACGCCATCATTTTTGTCTTAAAGACGATATCAATTTTGATAAACTAACCCAAAAGGATAACATTTTGTCTAAGTGATTCACCAATTTAAACTTTTCAAGAAGCCCTATTGTCATTCTTAAACCTAACTTATTATTTTAAGAATTATTTAGTTTATATACAAATAAATATTTTTTTCAATTTTTATCTATTTATTTTAATAAAATTTGCTCTTAAAATCACATAAGAGCAGTCATATAAACTGTTTGACAACTCGAACCTGTGATGATGTTTTTTATGGCCTGAGTATAGATGAGTAGGTGAAATAACTATGAAGCTAATCAATAGAAAGAAGAAGCAAACCTTTAGTTTCGAGTGAAGAATCATTGGCAAATGGATTGCTAGAATAACGTAGAAAGCAGCCTGTATTAAGCACACGCGCCTCCTCTGCCGGAAGGCAGGATACGGCGGAGCTTGTTGCCTGAGAGAGGCAACTGGAGCAGAGTCGTTTTTCCGAGGTCCTCCAGCATAAGGCCATACCATAGGCTGTTACGCCATGCCAAGTCTCTTCCCTCGCCGCGAAACCCCGGCCTATTTGGGCCTCCCTTTGCAAACTACTCACCAGATTTTTCACGGCGTACCTGAATTCTTCTCCACCGTTCACTTCATCATCGAATCATTTCTACTTAAATAGGAGACGTAATCACTTGTTAAACAAACTTATGTTATGGTTTGGAATCTAATAAGCGATCAAACCAGATGGAGAAACCTGTTATGAAGTAGAAAATACAAATTCAGAACTGTCCTATAAATAATAATTTTAGGGTAAAAGTATGTTTTTCTTAGTTTTTAAAATTATTTTCAAATTTCCTTTTAAGAAAATTTCTTCTTTTATATTTTCATTAAAAAATAGACAAAATAATATGACATAAACGATTTAATTTAAATCTTAAATTTGATTCAAACATTTAATCTAAACTAATGGTTTAAAATAATTACAATAAATTAATAAATTTAATTAGTTTATTATTAAACCGAGTTGAATTTAGAGATGATAAAAGACCTGCCCAGCCTTGCTCAACTTGCTTGAGTTGACTGGACCACGGGTCGAGATTGCCTAACCCGATCTAGCCTGTGGCTCGATAATAAGGTACAAAACGATGTCGTTTTTTAATTTATTTAAAAAATATAAAATCAGGTCAGGCCGACCGGTAACGATAGACCAGGGTGGCAAAGGGAAGCTACCGCCACTCTTAAAATCCTAGTGGTGCAGCATGACAAAAAATAAGGTCACTTAAAAATTTTCTTTGGATTCACCCCTCTTAAAAATTAGTTGAGCTTCGCGAATAAGGCTGACCCAGTCCTCTCGTGGTTCGTAGGATTGGGGCCCAAGTCACAGGCCGGTCTTTTGATGATAGAGAGGGTCTTCCAACTGAAATTAAACCAGCCTCTAGGTTCGAACTTGGTTTGAAATCCGGTCAACCATAATTAGGCCTAGCAAATATTGCTAAATCCTAACTAGAGAGAACCTGACTCACCTTGACTCTAATGTTGATAACAACGACTCTTTTTCTCTGAACTTTCTCTGCTACTGTTCATTTGCTTCTCCATTAGCTTCGATGTCAACACTCCCACTAGCTCCAAAATCTCAACACTCCGACGCTTCTCGAGAGGATATCCATTCCTCAGACACCACTGGCCACACAGTTAAGAAAGTCCGCATACGAGAGCGGGAGGAAGACCCGCCCCCTTATCCTCCTACTCAGCATGCACTCCCCCATAGCTATAGCGCTGCAGTTACTGGTCATCAAGCCACTGAAGCTACTGGCATTCCAGAATGGCCAGAAAAGGAACCTATGAAAATTGAAGAGGGTGACATCACGATGGTTCAAGGCGAACTTGGGCTAGGCATTGAACTTTCCAATTCCCTGAAAGGCAGATTAAACAAACGATGGGAGAATGCGGTTATAGTCAAATTGCTGGGTCGCCGCATCGGATTCAACATGCTCAAGCTCCACCTTCATGCTATGTGGCACCTGACAGGTCCGATGAAAATTATAGACTTGGATAATGATTTTTTTCTGATTAATTTTGTGCAGGAAGAGGACTACCTCCATGCTCTCACGAACGGGCCGTGGGTGATCCTGGGGCATGCCCTCTCTGTCCAGCCCTGGCATCCGAGTTTCCGACCATCCTCAGGCGAAGCTTCCCACGTGGTTACCTGGGTCAGATTTCCCGAGCTATTTGTCATTCACTATCATCCCTCGATCTTACATGCACTCGGCAACCTAATCGGTCGCACAATTCGCATAGATACAACCACCCAAAAAACACAAAGGGGACGTTATGCTAGGGTAGTAGTTGAAATCGACCTTATCGCACCTCTCCGGTCTTTGGTGGAACTGGACAGAAAGCGCATTAAGGTTGCTTATGAAGGCCTCCCTCCGATTTGCCTTGCGTGAGGGTGCGCTGGCCACGAGACCGCGGTCGACCCTCACCAGGCTTCTGCCTCTCCGACACCAAGCGACCCCTCCGCTCTTCCTACAACGGATACTCCAACGGTTCTGCGCACGCCCTCCACTGCCACTCCAATTCCTAATACCGAATATGGACCCTGGATTCAAGTCCAGCGACGCAGCCCCCGCCCCTCCAACGGTACAATGACAGGACGTGGCAGACGTTCCCCACCCTCCGCCGAGCGACCTCGAGGCTCTCGATACTAGGCGCTAGCAGAGTCAGAGGCTCCCACAAGCAACCCGCATTCAACCCCAGCGCTTCGGACCCTTCCAGATGCGCTACCTTCTCCATCCCCCACGGCCTCGCAGCGGCCTCCAGTGCTTAAGGCACCCGCTCGGGGCCTCGTCCTGCAGGGGCATGGGCCTGCGATTATGCATGGGCAGCCCATGTCTAAGGCTGGGCCTTCATCTGGCCAAGCCCGAACCCACCAAGCTCCAATCCAAATAGCTCATTCAGCCCAAAGTCCTTTTGGACAGAGTCACCAACCCACAGGCTCCACCACCTCCACCCCTAATCATGTGGTCGTTTCTTTACCTTCTCACCAGGATTTACTTATCCACGACAGCTCTCTAGCCACCCACATGAACGCAGATAGGGACACTAGTCCCATGGAGGAGGACATACCAAATGACGTCGTCCTTCCCCCATTACCCTCTAACAATTTCCTGCCCCCTTCTAGGCCCCCTGATCTTCAGACTACTCCAAACTCGGCTAATGATGGACACACAGTCATTAACTCTCCAATGGATGAGGTGGCAATGCCTCATGCAACTTCTCTAAATGAGGGACAGACCACCGATGGGGTCAGACAACCCGACTCATAGTATTTTCATTCCTACTCGATTTAATATGTCAATATTCATATAGAATTGCCAAGGGGCTGGTGGTAAGAACTTCCAGCCCATTCTCAAGAACTATGTCCGGATTCACAAACCGATCCTTGTTGTCCTGGAGGAACCTCGGATTAGCGAAGTACGAGTACAAAAAGTTATCAGACAATTGGGTTTCAATCATTCCTTCAGAGTGGAGGCTGAGGGGTTTTCCGGGGGCATTTGGCTTTTATGGCATACCGACACTACTGTTCAAATTCTCTTATCTCATCAGCAATTTATTCATGTCCACATCACCTGGGCACACTCTTCCTTCGACTTCACGGCTATATATGCAAGTCCGAATTACCCACTCTAACAATTCCTTTGGAAATATTTGCGTCAAATTGCCCGGATGACTACTAAACCTTGGATCGTGGGTGGGGACTTCAATGTCAAATTAAAAAGCGAAGACCAATGTGGCAGATCTAGACGTCGCTTCGGTGTGAGCAATTCATTTCGAGATTGTATCCAATTCTGCCACCTCCAGGACCTTGGGTTCGTAGGACCCAAATTCACTTGGAGGAGGGGACGACTTTGCTCCCGACTCAATCACGTCTTTTGCTCTCACCCTTGGTTGACTTCCTTCCCGCATACGACAATTACTCACCTTCCTTTCCTTAAGTCTGATCATCGACCCCTCCTCGTGGCTCTTACCCCACCTATGCCTTCTTTTCCTTCCCTTCGGCCCTTTCGATTTCAATTTGCTTGGTTGACCCACAACCAATTTGCCCAACTTATTAAAGACAACTGGAATCCCCATCTGCCTGCAGTTTCTAGTGCGCTAGGGCAGTCGGCGGACAAACTTTAACAATGGAATTACTCTACTTTTGGCAACATCTTTCAGCACAAAAAGAGACTCATGGCTCGACTAAGGGGCATCCAAATTAAGTTGGAAGAAGAGCAATCTGACTCTTTGCAAGATTTGGAGGTGCACTTATAAAAGGAACTGGAACAAGTCCTCGCGCAAGAGGAACTATTCTGGCATCAAAAATCGAGAAGTCAATGGATAGCACAAGGGGACAGGAACATTGCCTATTACCATGTGGTCACTTCAGGCCGACGACGGAAACTGCGTTGCACCTCCCTCCACGACAACAATGGCTACATTCATACGGATCCTGACTCGCTCCGACAAATTGCTCATACTTTCTTTGCCAAACTTTACACAGCAGACCTAGCCACCCCACCTCACTCTCTTTCCACTAGCCTTTTCCCTCCTCTCCCCCCAGTGCTTCTCTTGAGCTGACAGCTCCAATCTCTCCAGAGGAAGTTAAGAACATGTTTTTTGCCATGGATCCCAACACGGCCCTAGGTATAGATGGCTTTACAGCTCTATTTTACCAGTCCCAATGGGATCACCTTGGACCCGATCTCACTCTTTTTATTCAGAAAATTTTTAGACATGAAGTCTGGGAGCAACCCTCAATCGTACTGCCCTAGTCCTCATCCCCAAGACCCCCTCCCCTCACTCGATCACTCACTTCCGACCTATCGCTCTTTGTTCTGTGCTATACAAAGCCATTACCAAACTGGTCGTAACCAGATTGACATCCTACCTATCCAACCTTATAAGCCCCAATCAGTGTAGCTTTGTCCCGGGCAGGCAAATTATTGATAACATTATTATCGCCCAAGAGATTATCCATTCTATGCGACAAAAATCGGGGAAGACAGGGATGATGGCCATCAAGGTGGACTTAGATAAAGCCTACGATTGTCTTTCTTAGGATTTTATTTACGACAGTCTCAAAGACATCAACCTCCCAGATTCGCTGATCAATCTCATCATGAAGTGTGTTTCCACAGTGACCATGCAGGTCAATTGGGATGGAGTTCTCAGTCATACTCTTACCCCTACTAGAGGCGTTCGATAGGGGGATCCGCTTTCACCTTACATTTTTGTGATGTGTATGGAACGTCTGGGTCACCTTATCCATACCTCTGTGGCTAACGGCTAGTGGAAGCCTATCAAATTAAGCCGTTGAGGCTCTTCCCTATCTCACCTGTTTTTTGCTGATGATCTCTTCTTGTTCTCTGAAGCTTCGATTAACCAAGTTTCGGTCATTCGTGATACCTTGAATACATTCTGCGCAGCTTCGAGGTAGAGGATTAGCCCTGAAAAATCTCGCTGCTTCTACTCCAGAAATATCTCTAATTATGTAGCTCACAATCTCAGCAGAGAGTTGGGCTTCAAGCAAACAGTAGATCTCAGACGTTATCTTGGCGTTCTGCTGTTGCATGAAAACGTCAATAAACGTACGTACCAATATCTTATTGATAAAGTCCAACAACGCCTTTCGGGATGGCAAGCCAATCTGCTGTCATTTGCGGGTCGTACCATCTTGATACAGTCTGTCATTTCTACGCTTCCCACTTATACCATGCCAACGGTCCGGCTCCCTCGGGGATTGTGTGATGAATTGGAGAAAATCATGCGTAATTTCTTATGGGGCTCCTCTCCTAGCAATTGAAAGATACCTCTCGTTCACTGGGATCAAGTCTGCCAACCTAAAGAAAAGGGTGGGTTGGGGATTCGTAACATTAGAGCCACCAATGATGCGTTACTTATGAAGCTAGGGTGGGCACTGATTTCTAATCCTACGGCGCTATGGGTTCAAATCTTGTCTGATAAGTACCACTTTGACGTTCACAACATCCCCACCTCTATGACCACCACTGGAGGCTCCATGGTTTGGAAAAGCATCAAAGCTATCTGGCCCTATGTGCTAAAGGGCATGAACTGGATGATATGCGACGGGTCCCAGGTGCGATTCTGGACGGACCCTTGGGTTGTGAACGTGGGTCCCTTTCTACCGCATGCCACTACTCCAATCCTACATTCTGACCTTGACCTACGGGTTAAACACTTCGTGGACAACACAGGTAATTGGAAGTGGAATGTGCTCCAAACCTTGCTCCCCTCCCCTATCTGTCTGTCCATTGCGAGAACCTTTTGTCCTAAGCCTTACCTAGGAATAGACAAGCCCGTATGGGGCCCTTCGACTACTGGGTGATTCAATACCGCCTCGGCTTATGCTCTGATCATGGGACACTCCAACTATATTTCAGGTAACCTTTGGAAGCCCATATGGCGCTGGCTTGGACCCCAACGTATTCGTTCCTTCGTATGGCTTCTTGCTTATGACCGCCTCCTCTCCAACCAACAACACGTCCACAGAAACCTTACCACAAGCGCAGCCTGTTATCACTGTCATACAGACGAATCCTCGTTACATGTGGTACACGATTGCCCAAATACGCGTAGTCTATGACGTTCTTTCCCTCCCCACTCCCTATCTCCTGACTTTTTCCACATAAATACCCTTGACTTGCTCACCCTCAATCTTCAGAATCATGGGTTGGTATCTGGGCTTGAGTGGTCAGTTATCTTTGGTACTGCGTGCTGGTTCCTTTGGTCATGGAGAAATTTGGCCCTTTTTGATAATCAATTCTCCTGGTTGAGTTCTCCGCTGACGCTCGTCCTAAATTACGTCCATCAGATTCATCAGGCCTCAACTTGGCACCTTCGTGCCTGTCTTATTCCTCGCCCTCGCTACGAACGACTTATTGGGTGGTATCTACCTACCTCGGGCTGGGTTAAACTAAATACTGATGGCGCAGTTAACAACGCTAACTCGTCGGCCACAACTGGTGGTCTTATTCGGGATAGCTCCGGGGATTGGCTTGGAGGCTTTGCACAGAATATCGGTCAGTGCTCCCCGGTCTTGGCGGAACTCTGGGGAGTCTATTCGGGTCTGAACCTTGCCTGGACCATTGGCTTTCGGCATGTGGTGCTCGAGTTGGACTCTCTCATAGTAAAGGACCTTCTGTCTGACGCTTTACACCAGGCTATGTCACTCAACCCTATAGTCCTGGGCATTCACGACTTACTTACTCGCAATTAGGTCGTTCTTACGCGCCACACATACAGAGAGGGCAATCGATGCGCTGATTGGCTTGCCAACCTTGCTGTTAATTTGAATCTCGGGCTCACCATTTTCGATGTTTCACCTACAAGGTGTGCCATTATCCTTCTCCAGGATATAGCAGGGATTAGTCTCCCTCAGAGGATCATGTAATCTTGTTTCTTTTCCTTGTAACCAAAAAAAAAAAGAGTGGACCATGTCATTAAATAACAACCTAATATGATGATTACATATGAAGCCATAATTCTCTAGTTTAAGTGGCATCATGCATTCTTTCAAGTTCTTTACAAGCATTATACATCTTGAAGTTTTGGAAATAACTTCTCTACTAGTTAAATGGTAAGATTATTGGATATTTCGAGACTCTATATTTTAGCGAAATTTCTATTGAGTATCGTTATTATTGTTTAAGTTTTAGTTTGGGTCTTAAAAGTTTACAGTCTTGAAACTTTGATTATAAGTTGACATTATTATTTTTTAAATGAACCTCCAATCTTTAAAACTATTTAAAATCTAAAATTAAGCATGCTTGATGTATCCACTCTAAATTTGAACGAGAAGTAGGAATGTCAATAAGCTGGCCCGGGCCCGGTGGGCTGGGATGGACCAGCCCATGGTCTATCCCATGGCCCAGGCTATAGCCCAACAGGCCACGGACCGGCTGGGCCAAGATAAAAACTTCCAAAATCATGTCGTTTTGGAAAAAGTGGGTAGGCCAAAAGTGGGCTGGGTTGGGCTGAGTCGGGCGTATTGCGATATATTATTATAATTTAAACATATTAACAATTTATCACATGTTATATATTTTGTGTTTTTATATGTAGTTTAAGTATAAATAAAATAAATAATTTAAAATGTAATTTATCACCAATTAGATATGAGGTAAAAGCTGGAATATATATGTTTTTTGATTTATATATTAATCTTAAAATTTAAACAATTTTATACATATATTAGAAATTTATCTACATAGAACAACAATCTGAAAAATAATTCTCGTATCAAAATTCAGATATAGAAGTACAAAAAATAATAATAACGTGATATAATTCTAATATTAAGATCTTAAAATATTATTAATTAATTGAGTAATTACTAAATTTTAAGTTATTAATTGAATATAATATTTAAATACGTAGATATATTCAATAGCTAATTCATTGCATTAAATAGATAATACTTTGGATGTATTTGTAAAATTTGAAATAAATTATTCAGCAT
>JAOTJB010000001.1:27032725-27047156 GCA_027123815.1 Erythroxylum minutifolium | reverse complement strand
TATTCAAGCATAAGGTTAACTATACGAATTTTTTTTCTTTTTTTCATTTTTAATTCCTATACTTAAAAAATTATTATATATCCATCTATATTATATTTAATTATCAATACAAATTATACATTCAAATTAATTTTAAATCTATTTACAACTTCAAAACAATATTGTATTACAATATCGTATTAGAACTAATATGATATCATTTTGAATAAAAAGAATGGATGAAAAATTACAAAAAAGATAAAAAAGAATATGTGATAATAATTTAATACAATTTAATAATTTATTAAAGTTCTTAAAGAAAATTTAATAATTAAAAGACAAAAGAAATTTAAATTAAAAGATTAAAAAAAGTACCACTCATTTTGTTAACCTGTAAGCATTTGGAGGACCTATCTATAAATTCAAGAAGCCAAAAATAGTACATAGGAAAAAAATCATTCATCAATTTAATTTTCTTAGAAGAAGGTTTCAATTCAAGTATTAGTGTTTTCATGACCTTTTTTAAAATTATGTTAAAAAATAAGTAACTTTATCAAAGGAAGTAGAAAACAGAAATTTAAGCTAAATTAAAGTTGCCCATTATGTTATTTCCTTTTTAATTACATTTCTATATACAAGAATGCCAATAGGCCAGACCGAACAGTCCGGGCACAAGTTAGGGTGACTTGTGGCCCGACAGGTCAGAATAGGTTAGCTCGTGATCTAGCCCAAACAGACCATTGGCAAACTGGGCCAACTCAGCTCATATTATAAATTTTTTAAAAAATGTCAAAAATAACGTTGTTTTTAAAATAATGATTAGGCCACAAGTCGGGCTAACTTCTGTTCAACCCAACCTTAACCCATGGCCCAATCAAGTGGACCACTTTTGGCCTGTAACCCGGTTGACTCAGGTCAAAATCGAATCGGGTAAAAATCCACATCTCTAATATATAGCGATTAAAATTTAAAACCGAATTAAAAGTTAATCTGATAAGATAAAAGGATTAAAATTTAAAAGATTCAATTATTACTATACCGTCATAAAACTAATAAAAGATTAAATATAATTTAAAACTATTTTTGAGAATTTGAAATTTAATTAAAATTTTTATTAAATAAAAATTAATTTATAAAAATTTATTAATTGACAAAAAATTGATCAATTATTTAATAAATTCATCAGCTTTTAACAACGAGAGTTATTACACTAAATTAAATTAGAAAGTTAAAAACTAAATAAAAAATTAAATAATTCAAAATTTTTACTAATGAAGCAGTCAAATTAGTTTGAGTTTTCTAATCATTCCCTATTATAAACCGAGACCATAGGCCATACAAATCATCGAACCTAATTCCAAAAGAGTACCCATAGGCCATACAAATCATTGAACCTAATTCCAAAAGAGTACCTTTGATCTAGTCATTCCAGGAATAGCATACAGAACTCCCTTCAGTCATCTTTGCATGAAGACGAACTGTATGCTTTATGGATAATATCACAAACAAATTGCATCGGAACATGAGATAAAAGCCAACCTGATTAGTCAAGCTAATCAACTGAATCGACTGTGACCCGCCGGCCAATGGATGGATGCCGAGCATTTGAGCGACACAATTTGGCCTGACGGTATAAAGGTCGGATCATTTCAAGTACCAAGGACTGCGATCCAAGAACAAGCACTGAAATGTAGGAAGATTAAGCACAGAACTAATGCTTGCCCAAACTGCAAGTGTGTCAGATAACAGTTCATTTAAAACAAGCTCATCCGCATAAATCCGACGGCAAAACTTCTATCATTGTCAAGGCGTCACAAGAGCTTCTTTCCAGTCGATTTTTGTCAGTAACCATATGCAAAAACTAGGGCTGTTGGTATCAATGAAGTCAATATGAGACTACTCATCATCCACCAAAGACATAACTGGAATCCCCTTGCTAGAAAAGCTCGTACACTTGACTTTCAGCTTATCACCTACTTCAAAGCCCTTGCGGCCATTGCTCTGCATGTTCATAATCCAGAGAGTGTCGAAATCCATGTAAAAGGAACAGAACTCAAAAAGGAGGACAAATAATGAGAGAAATGAAAGGGCAGGCATGTGTGAGGAAGAATTAAAGCATTTTCAACATAAGCAATTGTGTTTCTATACAGATAAAGAGAATGCACATCGTAGTGATTATCATGATGATAAAAGAATCATAAGCAGCAGAAGAATGAGATGATTTGTACCTCAAACCGATACATTCCATGAACTCCACTGCCCAAATCGAGAACCAGGCCAAGAGCACGAATTTGGAAAACTGTCGCACTAACCTTCGTCCCAAGTTTCAGAGTCTTGGCATTCACATGATCCTGTTTCGTAGAGGTTTTAGATTTACTCTTAGAAGCAGAAGTTAAGCCCGATAGTTTTCCATCCTCATCACAAGACACGGCAGTTTGAAGTGAAATTGCAGTTGATGGGGGAATAGGTGATAAAGATGATAGATTAAGGTCACATTTTTCAGATGGGATCTTTCTCTTGCGATCCTGCTTTGAACCCTGTGATGTTTTAGAGGCGCCCTTTGAACCCTTTGTCAAATCACCATTTTTTGCTGCTTTATCATTCTCTGATAAGGAAGCTGAAGCATTGAGTTCAGCAGCATCATGATTCATACCATTCTTAGGTTGTGCAAGGACTCCAGAACTAAGAAATGAAGAATTAGATTCATCATTTTGAGGTGAGCTTGTCTTTCGCTTGTGATCCTGCTTTGAAGCTCGTGATTTTTTGGAGATGCTCCCAGAAGCCGGACTCAAGGCATTAGATATTTTCTTCTCATCATCTGAACTCACAGAAGCATGTGACGAGGTACTTGAAGGAATTGGTGAATCAGGGTTATCACCTTGAGGTGGGCTCTTTTTTGACTTGGAGCCTCGTTTTGTAGATCGAGAAGCTTTAGAGTTACACGTAGAATGCTGACTCAAACTAGCAGATTTTTCCCTCTCATCACACTCTGTGGCACTTCGAATTACAAATGCTGGTGATGTTGAAGTAGAAGGATTCACAACATTTCTACTTATCTCCAACTCGTCCATCACAGGTTTCCGCTCTTCTTCTTCGTTATTATCACTCCTTCCTAAAATATTAGGCACTTCTTTTATGACACGAACACAACCTTGAACCGCATTAGTTGCTTCAGTTTCTGTCTGTGGTAAAGTTGCTTTAAGTGATAATTTAATGTTTCCACGCACATCCTGCCCTATACACATCAAGGAAAGCTGCTGGCCGACAGATACTACATCTGAAACTTTGGAGACCTGATGAATGAAGAACACAGAACTTAAGAGGGAAACAAAATATAAAGCTCATTGCCAAATAACACATTAAGTGAATCTCGGTTTACAAATATTAGTAGCAACATACTCTTAAGACTCAGAAAATCAGATAACGAGGATGAAGAAGAAAGAGAGAGAGAATAATGGAGTGGCTGTAGGGAGAAAATGCCATAATGGGCATACAAATGAGAATAAAAGGATAAAGCTCTTAGGCAACACTTCAAATAAGCGTGACATACCGGGTCATGTGAAAGCTCAGAAATATGTAGCAGACCCTGCTGGCCACCATTAAACTCCACAAAAGCACCATACTCTTTTATTGAAGCCACCACTCCTTTATATATTCCACCGACTTCAATTTCACGTCCAACGATGAAATCAATCTGAGAAGCAAAGGTACAAATAAAGGTACTTAGCAGGAGCAAGGATGTCTTCACATCCTCACTCAGAGGCATTTTGCCAGACACTAAAATGTAAACAAATTTGCTTAAGGTAATAAATTTGACTAAATTAGTGCTTCCATAGCATCCTGATCCCAAGTAGTAGATCATACACTACAGAGTACTTTTAAGGTAAAATGAGTAAACAAAAAAGTTACATGTAACAGGCAAACTAGCTAAATTTGATAGCTTTTACCTATAAAACTCATAAGAACATTCCCATCAGTCCAGCAGGAGACTGTAAAATATCGCAATTGTGTACCAAATTTTTAAATGCTTCATTAACTGAAAATTTTGTTTGCAATTTCCCCTAAAATCTTTTATTGGCATAATAAGGCAATGAGGCACAAAGATAGTTTTATTTTCTTAGATAGATAAGGAATTGAAAACTTTTTATTTTAGTTTGTCCTTGTTGGTTTAGGAATTAAGTTCACTAAGAAATAATAAGAATTAGTATTGGAATAAATTTTTCTTTTAAAAAATTAGCTGGAATCTCTATTCCATTAGGATAAGGATTCTAAGACTTATAATATATATAGACATTTCATCTAAAGTGAAATAAAATTAAGAGTGATACCTAAATTCCGTTTTAAGTGTTTTTCAGATATCTATCGGTTTGATTCCAATAATTTTGGTTGTTTTAAATTCTAGGTGTAATTCCTAATTCTTGATAAAAACCCTAGGAATTATTCCTGGACCTATCCCTTTGCTTCAATTTCTTATTTATAAATTTCAACACTAAAGGTCTCTACAAAAATACAAATCCTTCTGTTAGTCCTACATCCAAGTGCTTCCCCTGTATAAATTCTGCTAAAACCCGACAGCACTTGACAATGGGCAAACTTACTAGGTTTGTTGACCAGAAACAACAGTCTCCAAAGTTCATATGAGAAAAAAGAAAAGATAACTCATCAAAATGGTGTTACTAGCAATTCATTCATCTTGAAAAATATGTACTCATGAGTAATAGTTCCTATAAATGATAGCTTATTTTCTCCATAGAATGTTTTATTAAAAACAGCTCAGAATACCAAACCTCCAAGAAGGTTAGTTTCCTCACAAGGAAGCAGCAAATTAACACCATGTAAAGATAAGTTCATTCAAAATACCTTAGGCAATGGGTGACTTCAAATCTAAAGCATGACTCCATTTACTCGGAGTGTAGTATTCAGAAGAACCAGATGAGTCAAACAAGAGATATACTAAGACAGATAAACTAAATGCAGAATACCTTTTCTTGCACCTTTTCCATTACTTTCTGGTTCTTAGCTACTACGGTAAGTGTTCCATCACCAACAGACAATCGTGCACCTAAAATTACATGATATTGAAATAATCAATATATTCCAGTGAACACTTTATCATGATTGCAAATTATAACAAAACTGCATAAGATGTTACCATCTAGCAAGAATGAATATAAGTTGGTTTTATAATATTTTACATGAAATAATCCAGGCATGTTATGACTGAAACCAGGAATAAGAGATTGATCCTAGGCTACACAAACAACAACTGTGGAACAATGTTACATACAACAATTTAACGTCAGCTCAGACTCATTAATAGTCTTTCAATATCTATCCACACATGATTAATCTAGTAAAGACAGAATAATATAAGAAAGCATTACGATACCGAATTGTTTTATAGCATACGAGTAAACAGAGCTAAGTTGATCCTTTAAAGGGCATAACTAGAACCAGTGCTGCTACCGAACATTTTGATACTGATGTATCAACCAAATGCACAGCACAAAGTTATATGTACAACTTTCATTATAAACTTCAAAGGACCAATTTGAATAAACTGTTGAATAGATACTAGAATAGTTAACTGCCATAGTAGCAAAACTAGAAGAATAAACCCCAACTATGTTATAAATGAGATATTTTAACCTTCTTAAAAGTAAAGCCATGACAATGTATAGTTTTTAAGCACCCTTTATTATTGTCAGGGTTGAACTGGACCTGTTTCATCTTCAATTTTTCTCTTTAGAGAACCTAGTGGCCCAATTAGGCGACGAAGGGAATCATTGCTGAACTTCAAGTTAACTGCATCATGAATCAAAAGTTTCACATAAGAACAATAACCATGACAAGGCTGAGTGCAGAAGAAAACAAGGAGCAACGGGTCTTGAATAAGAACCTATTTGAGGAGCATATTGATAATCTTGAACACGTGGTTCACTGATCTCACGTTCCATGTGGTCAAGGATTTGGAGACGAGCTTTAAGCGCAGGCTGTAAGCACTCACAAATGATGTCCAGAGGAATTCCAGCAGGTTTTATATCCAACTGAATTGCGGTGACCCCTTTACGAGTTCCTGCAATTTTGAAGTCCATGTCTCCCAGATGATCTTCTAGACCCTGAAACAACCCAACTTTACTTTAAGGACTTGTTAACAAGTTAGTAGATTGGTGGAATTCCAAGGGATAATAGGGGCAGCATAAGACAGATGTAACCCCTTTGGTATCAATAAAATAATTCTGTTTTCTACATTTAAAAGCCTCACAAATAGTAATGAAACATAAGATCCATATAATTATGGAAGATGAACAAGAAGGATAAATTCCAGAAGTTCCAACCAATTTTTAGACTCGATTAAGTATAAGCCACAACACTAATAAATAGTCAAAATGATGTAAGCCACAGTGAACCAACAAACAAGAATTTCACCAGAATATCTGTCAGTATTTGGTAGTCCTTGATTGCACCAGTTGAGGGATCACTTTCACTGACAAGACCCACTGAAACTCCTGCAACATGTTCTGCCAGTGGAATGCCAGCATCCATCAAAGCCATGCTACCTATAAGATTCAAGTGAAAAATTAAGTGAAATGATGTGATCAAAACCAAGTTTAAAGAATGCTTTATCCCTCAAAAAGAAGAGTATTTATGCACATATCAAGTTCAGAAGAACAGCTACCGGCCAAAAACACAATTATTAATAGTTTCCCTTTTGATAATAATACAAGAAGTGGAGACCAATAGGCAATAGCTATATTAAAATTAGAAAAGATACCTGCACACACAGTTGCCATTGAAGTTGAGCCATCGGAAGCCATGACTTCCGAGTTCACACGAACAGTGTAAGAGAAGCCATCTTCTGGAGGTAAAACAGCAAGTAGAGCCTTCTCTGCAAGAGTCCCTACAATTGATGATATCAACCTTACAATAGTTATTACTAATGAGACATAGGAAGCATAATAGTTCTAATTCATTCTGAAGCCAAGAGAAAACAAATAACTCCTTGCTTATGTTTGCTGTCCCGAAAAACAAAATTATCTGGGTTTCCAATATAGCAATTTGTTGTTCATCCTACATTCCATAACTACTTGCTTGTGTTGATGCCCTAGGCAACCAAATTGACTGAGATCAATACAGCAATTTGTTATCATCATACGTTACAAAGATTATAACCTCACTTATGCAACTTCCTAGAAAGAGCACATGTTGTGCCAAGAAGCACGACGAACTGCTCATGGTGAATTTCACAGCTTGGGAACAGAAAGCATTCTTAAATTTAAAATTAAAGAATCAGCATATTGAAAGATTAAATAAGGAAAGCCCATTAAGGCAGCCAAATTATGGATAAAATTAAACAGCAAATAAAACAGAAAGAGAAGGTATCCTAAGCACTAACTCGTCTCAGGATAAAATGAAAAGGAGATAAGAAGGAAATGTAAAATTAGATTACCATGCCCAACTTCACGTCTGTTCAAGCCAGTTCGTTTACCAACTTCGTTAATTGAAAATGGTGGAAAGCTATAGTGGACCATGAAGCGCTTTGTCGCAGGACCAACCAAGGACTGTAAACGTTGAGCATCTCCAGGTGACCCAAGAGTCACAGTGCAGAGAACCTATACAATTATGGGTGGATGCATAAAATGAAACATAACCCTACTCAAACATGGCATATATCAGGCTTATATTTCCTTATTTCACAGGATTTTAAGAAAATAAAGGCAATATGTCCACTAACCTGTGTATCTCCACGAGAGAATAATGAAGACCCATGCAATACAGGTAAATTACCAGCCTCACAATACAAAGGCCTAACTTCATCAAGACGTCTGCCATCAACTCTAAATCCTTCAGCAATAATCCTTTTCCGGACAACCTAATAGGTTGATAATATTTTAGAAGTTGCAAATCGTAAGATGCAAAGGCATGCATTTGCAGAAGAGTTACATTTCTGTAAATCCCAGCCTAGTGATGCCCTCCACATAGTTCACTCCTTGGTCTCTTACCTGTTTTCTCGCCATGTCTATTGCCTTTGGAAGCACTTTTAAACTTTCTTCATCAGATTCTTCTTCAAATGTCCTCTTAACCTCTTGTGCAATATTATCCAGTGCCTCTCCGCGCTCAAACTGTAGGTAAAGTTGATGTAGAGAGTGGAAGTCACAAAAAAAGAGACACCCAAATTTCAAGAAGACATACATATACACTAGGCCTCAAGAAAACCAATTTTAGTTGTTGAACGTATTTTCCAGTAAAAGAATGCACCTTTCCATATGACGGATCAGTGAAAACAGCTCCAATTTTTGCTTCTGCAAGATCTCTAACTCTTTCCAATGTTCTGTCTGACACCATAGACAGTTTATATTCCTTCTTAAGCTTCCCTGCTTTGGCAGCTAGTCTGATTTGAGGTTCAAGATATTTAACTGCCTGGAATATCAAAGGCATCTAAGATTCTTTTCGCTAACATAATCACATTGCAAGTACGATAAATTAAATATGTTGCAACTGACCTCTGGATGTGCCAGTCTTAATCCCGCTTCTAGATCTTTTTCTGAGATCTCACGAGATTGGACATCTATCATTAGAGTTTTGTCCTTTGTACAAGCATACACTAGGTTCAAATCACTCAAATTCAACTGCATTAAAAGAGAAAGCTAAGTTCATAACAAAAATCCGAAATCAAGTAGCAATGGAAAAAACATAACTGTTTGATGTTCATACGTAAGAATAATCATTTGAAACAAGGAAGTTGAATATGTCTATAAGTATTTAACCACAGGAAAACAAATCGTGCAATAATCAACTCCAAGGTGTGCATCTAATGAATCAGAAATAAGAGCAATGTATAAAACTCTTGGAAATTTACAGAAAAGACTCCACATAACCTTAGGATGTAAAATCTAACCCATGTTGGTCTTACCTCATCCATAGTTGGATTAACAATGAATTCACCACAAACTCTTCCTAAGCGAATCATGCCAATGGGACCACCCCAAGGAATATCTGATAACATAAGAGCAGCAGATGTGGCATTAGCCGCCAATACATCCGGATCATATTTCCCATCTGAAGAAAGAACACTTGCCATTACCTGTAAACCAGACTCGTCAAAGAAGACGTCACAAGAAAATGGAACCAAAAAAAAAAATCCAATCTTGCAAGCACCTCCCCTCTCCAACACCATCTCAAGCATAAAAGAAAAAATAAAGAAAACAAAACAACGAGCACATGATATTCCTAAATACTGACTTAAATAATGAAATATATCGTCCTTATATTTAAATTCACCAAAACAACCGAACTGAAGCAAAGAGTTTAGCATAAAATTATACCTGAACTTCGTGGTAAAATCCAGGAGGAAATAGCGGTCTGATAGGTCGATCAATGATACGACCACACAAAAGTTCACGTTCCTTAGGCGCACCTTCCCTTCTCATATATGTAGTGGGAATGACACCTTGTGCAAATTGTTTCTCTTGATAATCAACCTTTTAATGTACAACAAAGGCGTTAAGACCCTATAGAAAACTTCAAACCACACAAGAAAACAACGGTAAATTCGAAAGTGTTCATACAGTGAGAGGCAAAAAGTCGCGAACCCCATCGCCTCTAGAGGCGGTGACTGTGGACAGCACCTTGGTTTCTCCCATGCCCAAAACAACAGACCCATTAGCGAACCTAGCTATTTTTCCGGTTTCAAGAGAAACAATGCTCGAGCCAATCTCAAATTCTTCTTTGAAGGTCTCGAGGACCTTCGTTCCCGCGACGACCGGTTCGTGATCGGAGGGAACAAAACCGAGACGACCGCTGCAAATGGTGCGGAACCCTAAGCAGCGCCATGTGAGGAAATGGGGAATAGAATTCAGAAGAGGGTTTGCTTTGGTTGCTACAGAGGACATTGACTGTTAAAGAGAAAGTTCGGAAAGTGACTTTGAGATGTTTCAGGGTTTAAGGGCTTTAACAATGGGAAGAAGAAAACAGACTCGACAACGAGAAGCCGAGGGTTTTAGGGGCTTCAATCATATACGGTCATGCGTAACGTAAGTTTTACGGGTAAACCAAAACGGCACCGTAGCTTATTTTAATCATAAAATTTATCAACCAAAACGGCGCCGCAGCTTGATCGAGAAATAATTACTCAATATAATTAAACTTTTTAACTAATATTTAAAAATATTTTTAATAGATCTTAATATAATTTCATAAAACAAAATCTGATTAATATTTTATTTATAATTTAAAATATTTTATATAATTTATTTTTAAAAATACAAAACATTACACATTCATAGATAGAACTTATTTACTGCTTTTATACGGTAATACTTTCAAAGCATCACATAGACTGACACAAACGAAACTGAATTCCTCAACTATTTGCATCGGTATCCAGTTTTCAACCAGAGATCGTAATGGATTTGACTTCAGCTTTCTTCACCTCCTCCTTAGGTACAGTGACGGTAAGAACACCGTTTTCCATAGACGCTTTGACCTGATCCATCTTGGCGTTCTCCGGGAGCCTGAACCTCCTCAAGAACTTCCCGCTGCTTCGCTCCACGCGATGCCACGTGTCGTTCTTGTCTTCCTTCTCCACGTTCCTCTCTCCGCTGATTTGGAGCACTCTGTCGTCTTCAATCTCTACTTTCACTTCCTCCTTCTTCAGGCCTGGAAGATCCGCCTTGAACACGTGGGCCTCAGGTGTCTCCTTCCAGTCCATGCGAGTGTTGACGAAAGCTGAACTTTCCCGAGGAATGAGCGAAGAAGAGGAAGGGAAAGTGAAGTCCCTAAATGGATCCCATGAATCCAATGCGGAGAATGGATCGAAGACGGTGCTTCGTCGGTTACCAAAGATGCTTGGAATCAGCGACATTTTATCTAAGAGCTCCAAGAACACGCTATTCCTTGATTATTGTAGGATGGTTGAAATGTTTGCAGCAGAAAATCAAACTGATGCTAATTTATCTCGATGATGGTGAGCCCTGCACAGGTCAGGAATTTATAGTGAAGTAGAGGAGAAATTCTAGTAAATTCTCGGCCTTTCGCGTTGGGCTTCCATTAGCTAACCTTGAACTTACCAGAATATTCTGGACCTCCAAGAATAAAGATGGACTCTTATTATGAAAATATTGATTATTTATTAAAATATTGTTATCAAAATTATATATTAGGCATTGACATGAAGTTAGATAATATTAGAGATGTTAGAGATTTTTTATTATTGATGAGACTGTATAAAAAGTAAAAAAAGTGGCTAAATTCATCTACAACCATATCGGTGTCCTTAATTTAATGAGAATAATTTCACAATTGTTAGAAATTTCTGTCGTTCTAGTGTTACAATTGTGAATTTAAGAAGAAATGAGATCGAAACAATATTGTGTATAAATTATAGAAGACCGTTTTAAGTATTGTAAATTGTGAACATGTCATATCATTTTTTATTTCAATAATCATAAAAATGAAATCAAATTTGATTCATTAAATTGTTATTTTGTTAATGAATTAAAACATATAATTTACTAATTATTGTTTTTATATAAAAGGTATCTAACATATGATTAATCATTTGAATATAACATTAATATATAATTAAATCATTTAATATGTGTAATTGAGTTAAGAAAATTAAATATTTGCATTTTTATATTGTTTATTGTTGTCGTTGGAAAATAATATTACAAATATTAATCATATTTTTTGAGTAGTAAATGAATATTCATCATCCTAACTTAGTAGAAAATAGTATATGAATTTTTTAGAGAATACTCATTATTCAATATAATGTAAACGTTATGTATTATCACAAAAAAAGTTATTTTTGTAACGTGTGTTATCATAAAGAAGGGTGTAAGACTCTTGATATGCTTATAATTGAATATTGAATATTTATAGTTATGTAATAATATTATATCCAAAAGTTGTATTTTTAACATGAATTTATTAATTTAATTTTGACATATGTCTTCATTTATTTTTACAAAAAAATGAAAATAAATTCAAATACTCATAATAATTAAACCGCTTTAGAAAAATTCAACAATTCAGTTTAGACTCATGTTGGATTGATTCCTGAAATGAAGAATTATACCATTTTTTTAACAAGCATTTCAAAGTTGAAAGAATAACTGAATTAAAAAAAACATTTAGCTTGGTCAGAAGTGATGTGGAGCTTTGTTAAAAAATGAGTCATGATGTGAAATAACATTTTGCTTAAATAGTATTAGCATGAGAAAGATAGAAGAAAATATTGAATTACAAAATTAGTAATAAAACTTCGTTTGTTAATGGTCAGGGTAAAAGTAGAAATGTTGAAAATGATAGTATTCCTACCTAACAAAGGAATGTTGCACCTGATGTTAGGAAAATAAGAAGACAAATGTTTAATTTTTTCACCATGAATAACTCCTAAAGCTTAGTCTTTAATCCATAATGCCTTACAATCTAGAGAAGCGACTCGTAATGTCGATATAGCTATAAGTAGACAGTGGTATAATTTAGGTATAAAATTCAATGACGCTCGATCTTATTATTATCAGCATATGGTAGATGTTACTGATTTTTATGGTCTATGATACAAAGCTCATTCAATTGATGACTATAGAGATAACTTTTGAGTAGCTCTACTTATGAGATAAAATTTTATTTGGATGAAAGAATAATAAATTAGGCTACTTTTAAGTGTTTAATCATGTGTGATGGTTAGACAAATAAAATATAAGAACCTATTATTAATTATTTTGTTTATTCTACAAAGAGGACAATATTTTTTAAGTCTATGCATTTGGCTTTTTAGGAATGTCGATACTCTATTTCATATATTTGATGAAGTTGTGAATGAAGTTGAGCTAGAAAATATTTTCAGTTTATTACTTAAAAAGATTCCGCTTATAAAGCAGCTAGATGAAGATTGCAAAATATGCATAATTCTTTTTATTGAACTCGTTGTGCTACCCCTTGCATTGACTTGAAGTTGGATAATATAAGAGATGCTGGATATTTTCCTATTATTGATGAGACTGTATAAAAAGCTAAAAGGTGACTAAATTCATCTACAATATATATGTGTCCTAAATTTAATGAGAAATGATTTCACAATTAGTAGGAATTTGTGTCGTTCTACTTTTATAAGATTTGCAACTAATTTCTTATCACTTAAGTGTTTTATTCTCATGAAGAAAGAGTTGAGATAAATATTTACAAGTGATACTTAAATTACATCTCACCATGTTAGGTCTAATGTTAAATTAGAGGTTTCTAGAATTATACTTGAAGATAATGAATTTTGGTCCTAATGTCAATTTATTATTTGAGTCTGTAAGCATTTGACGAGGGTTCTTCGTCTCACTGATAATGATTAGAAGGCAATAATGAATTATTTTTATGATGTAACGGCGATGGTGAAGAAAGTAGTCAGAGCCAATTTGAGAAACATGTTTTCTTTGCGTATATCTTATCTTGTAGTCATCACTGAGAGATAAGAAAGACAATTTTACTCTTCTTTGTTTGTAGTCGGGGTATTTTTGAATCAAAATGTCTATTTTAGACTAAGTTTTGTAAAGAAAATTGAACTTAATAAGGGAATATTGTTAATTATTATAACAATTGATGCCCATGAGAAGATGCAAAATCTCCTAAACTTAAAAATGGAGATTTAAGGATGCTTTTAGTGATTTTGGGATGTCAATTGCTATTCGTTAAAGACACAAACTTAATCTAAGTTTTTTTTTCCACTTTTGTTACTTGTTGAAGAATAATCATCACTTTATTTTGTTTATAGTGCTACTTTTGTTATTTTACAGTTGCTTGATAGGACCAGTTCTGAAATAGTATTCTAAAATTGCAAAGGTTTGTAACTCGAATTTTGAGTCAATAGGTGAGTGCAACAGGATGTGAAAAGAATTATAGCACATTTGAATTTATCAATTCCAAAAAAATAATAAATTAGAGCACAAAAGAGTGAACTACTTGGTTTTTATTCGATACAATTTAAACTTTCAAAAAATGTGTGTTATTATCATTATTAAGTTTCATATAATTTCTAGTAATTTCTTAATAATTTAATTTTATTTATTTACTAAGACTCTTTACAAAACAAGTAATTATGTAGATTCAATTTATAAGGTTTGATAGATGAGAGTAACTTGAAAGACAATCTTAAATGAGAAAATATTGACTTGTCATTTGGTGCAATAAATTTGAATAATAATGATGATCGGACTTTTCTTAATAATCAAAATTTTGTATCAAATGAGAATTATAGTCAGTACTATTTAATCAGGTATTTGATTGAATGAAATTTCAAATTTTTATCTCTTATTTTTTTAATTTCACTCTTATTTAATGTATATTAAATTTTATATCGATAATATAAATAAAATTGTAAATTTTATTATTCCTGGCTACTTCCTTGATATAAACTCTTATTGTAAATTATAAAAGTTAGAGAGTCATAAATATT
>JAOTJB010000001.1:26996045-27032625 GCA_027123815.1 Erythroxylum minutifolium | reverse complement strand
CTGATTGGACTGTGGCTTCTATTGACAAGCCTGACAAAGTGCTCGATTCTCGGTGGAGAGTGTTCACTGACTTCATCCGTAGAAAAACGAAACCTTTTTTCGTCAAATTCCTCGAATTCAAGAGGTCTCGTGAGTTCGATTACAAGACAGAATCTCCACTGCGTCACACGGTCGTTTATATCCCGTTTATTTTCCGGAGGTGGTCTAGATCAGTTTCTGGCTACAACTTATTAAGATATTGCCTGAAAGGTCGTCCAGAGGGTGTATATAAAGTCAGGCGAGTCACCATCCTCTCAATGGCTGCTAAATTTCTGCGACTCAATCTACTTTTTGACTTTGTTCACAGAATCATCAACAAAGCGGCTAAACTTGTGGGCAAGTTATTGGGATGTTTGCTCTTTCCGCTCAAGCAAGTTATTAAATATCTGCGAATTGATACAGCTGCTGGTGCTTTAAGTCGTAAATTGGGCCGCGTGAAAGATTGGCTGATCGATCAAGTTGGCCTCAAGGATGTTGTAGATGAGATAATATATTCGTCCAAGGAGCCATTCACTAGAGAGATATGGACGTTCATTTTCGACGAGTTACAGAGGAAATCTCAGTTCGCAGACGATCCGGAAACAACGAAGAGGATATGTTCTGCAAGAGGTGATTGGATCATCCAGGAAAATGATTCAGAAGATAAAAACCGTGTTGAACAAGAGTCTGAGTATAAGGATTCAGAGAAAGACCGCCCTGATTTGATGCCATACGTCGTTGATGTTTCGTATGATGAGAGCCTTCTGCTATGGCACGTAGCCACAGAGCTCCTCTACAACACCGAGGATCTTTCCAGCGAGGAGAGGCTGTTCAGCAAGATACTGTCAGATTACATGTTGTATCTTCTGATTGTACAGCCTAGTATGATGACTTCTGTGGCAGGCATTGGTAAGATCAGGTATCGTGATACCTGTGCAGAGGCTGAGAGGTTTATCAAAAGGAGGAGTCTTGGATCGAAAGATTTGAAGGCTGCTTGTGAAAAGATTCTTGATGTGAACACAGAGGTTAAGCCCATTGACGTGAAAGGGGACAGAAGCAAATCTGTGTTGTTTGATGCATGTAGGCTAGCAAAAGAGTTGCAGAAACTGAAGGAGAAGAAATGGGAGAAGCTAAGCAGGATATGGGTGGAGCTGTTGTCATATGCTGCTAGCCATATCAGGGCCAATGCCCATGCCCAACAAGTAAGCAAAGGTGGAGAGTTGGTTTCTTTGGTTTGGCTATTGATGGCCCATTTTGGGATAGGGGACCAATTCCAAATCAACGAAGGACATGCCAGGGCTAAATTGATTGTTGTTAAGTAGCTTTATCGATCAGTTGCTCAAGGTAATTGTTATGTGCATCTACACGTGTTATTCTTTTGATAAAACTTGAAATTGCTTTAACGAATAACGAAGCAGATGAAGCATGGACAAGTTTTATTGTTTTCAACAAATAGTCTTCAACTCAGCATCCCTACTAAAGTTACACTCTCGTCGGTAAGAGCACAATTGTATTTAACTACATTTATACATTTATAGGAGTCAAGATCTTCTGTCTAATGTTATTTTGTATAACTCTTTTCAATTAAAAAAGCATCGTCCTTAGAAGTTATGCACTACATGCATGGTCGTGCATCGTGACTTACATGCTTGTGTCACAGGTGTGAGTCTTTTTTATTTATTTATTTATCATTTTAATTTTAATTATACTTATTAGTTTAATAAAAAAGTAAATTAAATTTTAGTTTAAATTACACTACTATTAATTTTATAAAAGTTAAAATAAAAATAATAGAAAATAGAAAAACAAAATAATTAAATTATTTTAGTTTGTTTGTTGTGTCACAAGCGTGACATACTTTTTTGTTTTATTACTATTTTAATTTTATTTTTTAATAAAAATTTTAAGATAAAAATTTAAGTTTTAAAAATTGATTAATTTATTAAAATTATTTAATTTATTAAAATTATTTAATTTATTTATAAATTATAAAAAATATTAAATTAAATTTAAATTTTGATTATTTAAAATAATTAAAATAAAAACACAAAACAACATACGCTAGATGGTTTTACCAGGGCAAAAAGCAACAGATACATGGGTGAATTTTTCAATTGGATTAGGTTTGAGTACGTCTTTTGGAGTTTGACAACAATCGACACTTGGAGTTAGATTTGGAGACATCTTTACGCAGAGTTTCGTTTCCCACCTTTTGCTTTCAAGGGAGAAACAAAATGGAACTTAAAATTCCACTCTTGCATGTTCCCTTTTAAGTTTCTTCCCTAAGAATAATTTTCCTTTTTAATAATATTCATGTATTCTTTTTTATGGCTTTTAGCTAATTTTTTTTATTCTAGTTAGAGGATTATATTTAAACCTTGATTCTAATTCAACTGTGAGATCGAATAGTTTTGTTGAATTAAATTGTGTATGTATATTTAATTAATTCCTGAATTTCACTGATTTTATGATAGTTTTAGGTTTTATTGAATAGAAGCATATATTTAATAATCCTGAAATAATCAACTGTTAATTAAAACGACAAATTCGTAATTGTTTGTTGACTTTAATAAGTGGCAATCGACATAATTTTATTTTTTCGTTAAGAAGTTTAATATATATCGTGGAATTAATTAATCTAATTGCAATAAACTATCTGTTGAGTTTGTTGGTTAGAATTGGGTTTTTTTAGATTTTAACCCTGTCGAAACATTAAATCCTATGAGAAGCCTCTGGAGTTGTTTTTTGATTAAGGAGTAATTATTCGATCTGTTCGTGATTGCTGTACAAGGTAAGGAAATATTGGTTATTATAGATCTGTTTTTAATAACTATAATCAATTTATTCATAAATATGTTGAATTACTTTAGCATCAATGATCAATTGCATGAATCAAGGTGGATATAAATTCCTTTAACTAGAAGTCTATTTTATTTAATTTCAAAATAATTTATTTTTGTTATTTTTAATATTGCATTTTAATCGTTTTTTTTTACTTAATCGTTTAAAAGAGATAAACCACCATTCTCTAAGGAGATGACCTTATTCTACTGTGCTAAACCACCATTCCTTGAGGAGATGACCTTACTCCACTGTCCTACTTTAATATTATGAGTAATTTAATTATTTTTTGTTGATTTGACACTCTAAAAAGGCATATCATTTTTTCAAAAGTCCATTTTATTAAAATTTTAAAAAATCTATACTAGTGAAAAAATTTCCACATCATCATTTAATTGATGGAGACCTAACTCCGTTAGTTGTTTCGTTCAATCGGGGACAATTTTGAACATTTTCTAAACTTTAGGTTTCATTTTGAACATTTTTTCAAATGTTAAGGTTTCATTTTGAACGCTCCCAAACGTCAAGGTCTAACTCATAATTCGGTATAGACATTGGGAGCCAAATTACTCTTTTGGCCAAGTTTGATGGCTTAATCAAGACGACTCCATAGTTTCTTTCTCTTTTTTTTTTTTCTCTGTCAAATACAATATGCAAATTCTCACATTTAGACTTTTCTTTTCTTTTCTTTAGGATGTTAATAAGTCAAGTCAAGTTATAGTTGAGCTTAAGCTTAAGCCTAACTAGCCTTAAAGTAGTTAAGCCCTAGCCAAGCCTGACTTGACCGGCTCAACTAAGCCTAATTTTTTATTTTTAAATTAAAAATAGAAAACGACATTTTTAAAATTTTTCTGTATTAAATACAATATGCAAATTTTTTAATTTTTCTCTGTCAAACACAACATGCAAATCCTCCTTGCATTTAGTTTACACCTTTTCTTTTATTTTCCTTAAGATGGTACTAAGTTGGGTCGAGCTATAGTTGAACTTGAGCTTAAGCCTGACCAACCCTAAAGCAGTTGAGTCGAGCTCAAGCCCAACTTGGTTGGCTCGATTCTACCAAATTTTTTATTTAAATTTTTTTTATTGTTTTCATAAAATAATGTCGATTTTATTGTTATTGGGCATTGGGCCTAGACAATCTAAGCCTGAACTTAATTCAAATCATGATTTTTTTTGAAAAATGGGCTCGAGGCTCATTCAACCTACATATAGCCCAATGATTTCAAGTCGGGTCGGGCTAAGACGAACTTAACTCGGACCCAAATGTCATCCTTATTTAAAATGAGATTTATATGAATGATATCTGTGTTCTTTTTCTTTAAAAATAGGGTCAATTATTAGAGATATCTTCACTTTCTAATAATTTATTATATTATAATTTTATTTTATAACATTATATATCAATAATTCATAAAGATATAATATATGTACATTTATGTATCTCATTATAACATTATAATTATAATTTAATAATATTTAAATAAATCTTAGCGTCATATTCAAATAATTTGCAAGAGTCAGGTGACGGTCATCAATACCAATTCCTCCAAAGCTCTCTCCCTAAGATAATATACAAAACTTGATAAATATTTGAACCTCTTTTTCAATTTTTATAATTTTTCAAAATTTAAACATTTACAAAATTTTGTGAAAATTAAATACCAATTAAAATTTTAACATTATATATATATATAATTGGTTGTAGTAAAAAAGGAATCACTAGTTAAATAACAAAAGTAAATTTACAGTATAAAAAAGCTCTAAAATAACAAAATATTTTTAAAATAGGCTAATTGGTCTTTTAACTACTTGTTTGGGCTATCAACAGAGTAAAAATCAGTTGATGTTTGCAATAGTATGCCAACTAAGGATTACAACACGACATTTATATCCAATTTGATACTTAATATGTAAAATAATGTATTCAAGCTACAAAAGAAGATCGTATACAATAGTACTCAGCCAATAGTTAAATACAAAAAATATACTTTTTGATCATTTAACTATACATTTGATTAATTATTGAGTAAATAAATTATATTTTTAAACAAATTATTAAAAATAACAATATAATTTCAGCTGATAAAATCTTATCTAATTTTTTCAAATAAAAATTTAAGAATAAATGATACCAATTTATAAAGGTGACAATAGGTCAAATCGGGGTAGAGATTGGAATGTTTGTTGGGGCCTAGGTTTTGGCCCAACCCTGACTCAAAGTAAAAAGTTTGAGTTTGAATTGACCGAAACTTAGCTCAGCTTAGCACGACATGAGCTGTTTACTTATATTTTTTAAATTAAAAAATAAAAAATGTTGTTATTTTTATTATAGGTGTCGACTTTTGGGCCAGGCCAGACTTTGCGTGGCCAGCCTAAGCTTGAGCCTGAGCTTGACGAGCTTGAGGCAATATGGCCCAAGCCAAGCCAAGCCCAAATTATCTTGATCTGATTTATTATTTATTTTTAAGTAAAAATAGAAATCAATGTTGTTTTTCATAAAATGGTGTCGTTTTTGTTATAGGTATCAGGTCAGTTCTGAGCATCCTGACCCTGAATTCAATCCAAAGACTAGAAAACTTGAGTCTAACCTGTTGACTACAAATTGGGTCGGGCCATTGCAAGCCAAATTGAGCTTGAGCTCGAATGTCGTCTCTTCCGGTTTATAATTGTTTCACATTTGAAGTTAACAACCCTTTTATAACAAAATTCACATTTTCAGTTAATTTTGTTAATAGAAATTAATCAAGGATAATGATCCTATCACAAAATTTGACAGACAAAGTATACGGGTTAGAGTAAAATGATTGCTTAACAAATTAAGAAAGCATATAAGTATTAAAAGAAGTATGAAAAGCAATATTAAAAAATCTGACGGGACACCGAACTGATCAAAAGAAAAATTTAAAGTTTAAAAATTTAACTGATATTAAACTATTATATAATCAGTATATGATAAATAAGAAATAAAAATTATAAAAATAGTTAAAAATTATTTGTAGAAATTCTATTAAACATTCTTTCGTTTCCTCGTCTCTTTGTTGAACACCAATTATTCTATTATCTCATTCACAACTTCTCTTTTTCTTTTTTTAGTTGTTATTAATGTCACGTCCTCACGTAGCAACACTCGTCGATATTCGGGTTACCTAACAAATTGTAGTTTTGATTCCTGTAATCATTACCATTAGGGTATTTTAATTTGATTTATATATTTATATAAACTTTATATAAATGTGTCGAAAAAATTTAATAAAATATGATAAAATTAGTTAACCGAAACAGATAATTTGATCCTCTTATCCTATGCTTCGACGAGAGAAGTTGTAATGCCTTGTCATTTGCAAGAAACGACAAGCATGGGGCAGTGGTCGACGTCTTGACAAAGGAACAACGACGACAAGGGAAGGTGCTGGTAGAGTTGTTCTCATTTCAGGGAAGTAAAAATTATTTAACCAAGATCAGTTTATTAATAAGCTGGACAGTTTTTACTCTTAACAGTTAAATGCAAAAATCGAGCTAAAAATTAGGCCGGTTTTTTCTTAACATGGTCAAACCGGCCAATCTGATCCAATTTTTATATTATTGATGAAAAGAGTGAAACATTACTTACTTTAACAAATTAAAGTGCTTGCCTTTACTTTGCTTCTTTAGTCTGTTCTTTTTTTTCTCTTTCTTATAAGAAATTTATAAAATATATATTTTAAAAATAAGTAACAAAATATGAGCTTATTTCAAATAACCATTTAATTTTTTAAATATAGTACAAATTTACCTCGCAGTATTTTGAAACAAGTTTGTAGAATTAAGAAAATTTGAGCACAACTTTTTTCATACTTAAAAGGATAAAAGGTATAAATTATTGTCTAACCTTTATTAAAAGATTTAAATTATTTTATATCATTATTATGGCATCACGTTACACAACATTATCAAAATGGTAATAGTAACACCCTAAATTCTATTTTAGTTAAGTTTTAACCATCTTTTAGTATATTTGTCATAAATTTAGCCTAGATGATATCTTCACTATTCAATTTAAACCTATTAAGCACTATGTAGTTTTTAAAATGTTTTTTAATATTTTAAAAAATGTGTAATTTTCACCTTAAAAATTCACAAAAAGTTTGCATAAACTCTTACCGTACCGTTATTTATGTTATCACTCTCAAAATGTAATAAGTATTATTTTAGTAATATTAAGGTACAAAATATATGCAATCTCTTACTGATATTCATGTTGTCACTTTCGAAATGTAATAAGAATTATTTTAGGAATGTTAAGGTACAAAATGTACACAACATGTGTGTGTCAAAGAATTAGGGGAGACAATCATTATCTAACTATTCATAAACAGCGTTTCTATTAATTAAGAGTAAAACTATATATTACTAAATCTTTTCAGACTCTATATTCCAATGGGATATTTATTGGGTTGTTATTGTTTTTGTTGTTATTAATCTTTTATCCAAGTGCATTGATAATAGCAATTGTTTTTAAAATTGAACTGATAGTTAAATCAGTAATACAAAAGATTTAAAGTTTAAAAGGTTTAATTGGTATTATATCGTCATAAAATCAGTTAGATATTGAATAAAATTGAAGAATTTAAAAAATAATTGAAAAAGATTGTTTTTATTTATCGAAAAATTTAAAATTTAGTTAAAAAAGATATTGTTAAATAAAAATTAATTAGTTTATTTTAGTTAAAACGATTGGTTTATTAAAATTGACAGATTAATTAATTAATCATTTTTTAATAAAAAATATTGAATTAAATTAAAAAATTGATCAGTTCTAAATTTTTATTTATAATCTGTTCTACAATTTTTAAAACATTTGTAATAACTTTTACCATGTTTCTCGCATTGTTCCTTATAAAATATGATTACGATATTCCCTCCCTAGTCATTTTTTGCTCTCTCATTCCCTTCGTGTGACTAACCTTAAACATAAGAGTAATATCAGAGCGCTTTCTTTTGTTCATACATATTGAATCGCCCAAGTTGGAATATTGCAATAAATGTCCTCTCCAAAATATCGAAAAAAGCATGGTCCCACAGCTATGAGAGAGAAATATGCATAGCCGTTGATCTTATAAGGTCCGGTGATCATTTTGTTTCCACGCTTCACACTGTACTCATTCTCCATAAATAAAACGCACAACACTCCCTAAGAGAGAGACACACACACCCGCAGAGAGAGAGAGAGAAAGAGAGAGATGGCTATGGAGAAGGCAAAGGACCTCGTTTCGACCAATTCCGTCGTCGTTTTCAGGTTCTTCGTCACCGTTTTCTTGCTACGGTTGAATTGTTCTTTTCCTCCTTTTCTGATTTAATGTGTTTGAGCTTTTTTGGTTCCAAATCGCAGCAAGACGTACTGTCCGTTCTGCGTCTCGGTGAAGAAGATGTTGGATGGACTTAAAGCGCAGTACAAGGTCGTCGAATTGGATGTCGAGAGTGAGTTTGTTTAATTTTTCTTTTTAAGTCTCTGGTTTGGTTGCCGGATCATTATCGATATGTTTCCTGATTCTATAGTTGTTTTATTTGTTCTTTCTATCCGTTTATCAGGACCGGCGGTGAATAAGATTTGGAATTTTCTTTTTCATGTTTGCACTGATTGGAATTGCATGAAATCTGTTGGGTGTCTTCGTCTTTTGTATTGTTTTTTCGTTTTTCGTTTTTTGTGTGTGTGGGTCTTTTCTAGGCATAATGAAAGCTTGTATATGAAAATAATTTGATATTGAATGTTTAATGGTAAAACCATGGAAGGGATTGTCTTATCTTCATAAAAAATTGAGTAATCTGTTTTGTTACAAGTTCTAAATATGCCAATTCTGTTATGCTTGATGTACGAGGGGAAAGGAAACAGTGATTGGTTTGCTTTGAGTTTTAGGAGAGTAAAAGAAAAGCTTAAATTGGAAGAGAATTTATGGAGTTGGGTTGACTTTCCATGCATCATTGGTTCATAACGCATTTCGAGTGTTGAAACTTCATTTACTTATTAACTACATTGGGAGTCAAGAGATAGATAAATAGACACATGCCACTGCCCTTATCGGGGGCGTTCATAGTGACCGAGTGAGTTGAAGCCCAAGAAGGAACTGCGATGGCTGGGTGTAGCTGTTCCGAATTTGATCAGGATTACACAGGGTGGTCAATATTTCTTGTATATGTTTGTTCTTTTGCCTCAAAACGACTAGTGAGCTAACATCATGCTATTCGTTTCAATGAGATAAAAATTGTGTCATTCCTTTTTATTTAGAGACTAGGGTTGTTTAGAGGTCAATTTCTTACTATAGATGTTTTTCTTTGTGAAGGTGATGGAAGCAAAGTACAAAATGCATTAGCACTGTTGGAGGTTGCTATGAAATTGTGTCCTGGGAGTGCAGATAGTTTGGAGCTAATACTGTTGTTTGAATACCAATTTCTATCTGTTCATAACCTTCTCTGTTTCCTTTCTTTTCAACAGTTTTGACTATTACTTTTCTTCTTCACTTCAATTGTTATCTTGTGCATTTGTTGTTCTTTACGTTGCTTAGATACCTAGAGAATACTTAGGGTATCTGAAATTTGAGTACCTTTAGTAGAGATATTGAAAATATGGGTAGATTAGTTCTAATACCCTTTATAAAAAAAATGTATTTAAAGCCTTATTTTTCTCTTCTTTTGGTAGAATAATTAAAATCTTGAGGTTGTCACTTTTGATGATGAGCGTTCCCTGTCCTACTTGTCCTCATGGAGATAGTTGTCCTCATATTTATGGTGACATTTGCCTATCCTGTGGAAAACATTGCTCGCATCCTTTCAAACAAGAGGAAAGTGAAGAGCATCTGCAAATGTGCACGAAGAAGCAAAAGAACATTAAGGCGTTGAAGTTGTTGTTTGATCCTCACGGTCTATGTAATGATCTTTATACTCATTGTATGAGATTGTGGCTTTTGAACTAATGCATTCAGATTTTAATGGAGTTTTTGTTCAGATCAGTATTTCTATGTTCGAAGTTATCAATAAATTGAAGCGTTAGTGCTTGAGATGAAATTGATTTCTTACTTCTGCTCTATGGTATGTTCATCTAGCCAATAGCTTGGTAGTAGGCTGATCTTTGATGTCACCTAACTTGAGTCGGTTAAAATTGGGTAGTAATAGTAATAGTTATTCTTTTGTGATTTGAATATTATGAGTTCGAGATATAAAAACAGTATTTAAAGTTACGTATAATTGGTGAAAGGGAAAGTTACGTATAGTTGAAATTCTCTGACCTTCGTAAAAGAGAACTTAGACATCAGTTTAGATGGTGGGTTTTGTGTTCTTCTTCATATCATATGTTTTGTTTTTATTGAGTTTAGTTTGATTTTTGGGATATGTTCGAGTTTTAATCATTGGAAAGACTCAATAGTTAAGGTATTGTAAAGTCTTATTCATATGTATGTAAGATTATGATATATCAAATTTTAGATTGCATTGATCTCGAATTTTTTTAAAAAGTTTCAAATTAAGTAAATCATCCATCTAAATTAGAAAAAAAAAACTAAGCAAATGGGATTTGATAAATAAGGATAATTTAATTTTAAAATAAAATCATACTTTAGGATCATTTTTAACATATAAATAAATAATTTGATTAGTTCAAATGTTTTAATAAAAATTTTGCTAAATTCTAAAATTGTAATAAATAATTGATTTATCTATCAAAAATCCAAGATGAATATAAATTACAATATATACCAATAGTTATTTTGTATATATCCAATCAATCATAGGAGATATGTTATTCTTTTAAAAAGGAAGAAAATAACATGCAATTGAGTATGTATCTTGATAAAATATTGTAAAAGTATTAGATATTAGAATTTAGATTACACCACATTAAAAATAGAGTAATTATATTTTTTAATTAATGTAGTCCTAATTCACAAATTTTATTATAATATTCATATCTTTATAATTGTTTTTAAAATCATGTCTTCAAACAACTAATACTAAACAACTAATTTTACCAAATATCTGAAACAATCCGCTGGTCAAATCAGCTGATAGAATCAGCTATCAGCTAACAGCTGATAGAATCAGCTAATAGCTAAATGCAATAAGTTGATTGCCAAACAGGGTCATTATCTCTCCTCTGGCTTCCTCTCTTTCTTCGCCACTGTCCCCTTACCACTATTACATCTTCCTCTTCAAAGCTCATTCCTTTCTCTTCCTTAATAAACCTCCGCTTACCTTTAGAAACTTCTCGTGTAATTCTATTGATATCTCCTTTTTTTGTCCTATTCAACACCAGAGTTAACCAATCCCTCAACAAAACCACATTCCACTCTTCTTTTAACAACTCTTTTCTCAGACCTTAAAATGAAAGCCTCAGACAATCCAGTACTACTATATCTTTCACCCAAACCAGTAAACACGTTATCAACAACAACAACCTCTCCCTTTTCTTCCTATCTTTCACACCATGCCGCTTCCGAGTTGCTTCTATACCCGATCCTCCGGAAGGAACTGACTTAGAAGCAAAACGAAGGCTCCATCGGCAAGTGGGCAGGTCAGAATGATAACCCAAAGGGTGGGGTTTCAAGTTCAGGGTGGGAGAGAGCGACATTCTGGTCGGGTTGTCAAAGCTCCCAAAATAGTTCTGATCATCCAAACTTCTTGTAGTAATTGTGAAACCATGTCGAATTCCTAGAGAACTAAACACTAGCTTCTTAATTTCAATTAATAAAAGTAAATGAGGTTTTTTAATTAAATAATTGATTAACTAAAATTAATACGAAAACAAATTAAATCAACTGAATTTAAAAATTAAGAATGTCAAGATTACTAAACTCCGATTCAAGAGAAAGATCTCATCTAATTATAACATTGATCATAGGTTAAAAAAGAATATTTTTACAATTCAAGCAGTTAGTCCGAAATATATTAGGATAGTTGTGATAAGTCTCAAAATTTCCTAAATTAATTGGTTCAAACCCAGCATCTAAAGCAAAATTTTTTTTGAAAAGTTAAAAAAATGTATTAATAATTAAGAAGTAGAAAGTCTCCTGTTAAGTACAAGCCATGAAGAACATTCTGCATCCTTTGTAAAGGTTCAAAACGACAGTGAATCAATTGAAAGGCTAAGCAATAGAACACGACATCGTCTACTGACCGACTATTAAAAGTCTAAGGATTTTTAGGGTAAATTGTTAACTCTCATCCGTCTGCTTTTCGAGAAGCTTCCAAATTAGGTTTGTTCTCCCATCTCGCTCTGTAGTCGCGCTTTCGATCTGTCATCCACCACTAGAACATGGTAAGGGATTTGTCTTGTTTTGTTTCTTTTCCTTGTTCTTGAATGTTTACATCTCTGTTTAAGGCTCCAAAGAGGAACGTCTCACCAGTTAGTCAGATCCGACTCTATTTCTTCTTTTATGCAACATTCCAAGATACTAGGTCTTGATTAGTTTAGCATGAAGGTAGGATCTTGCTTGGTCTTCTCTTTAACAGAGTTGGCTTTCATATTAGGAAGATTTGTTGATTATATTGTTATCTCCTGTCTCCGATGAGGTTGCTACCTTCCTCTTCGATAAGGGTGCATTGTCTTCCTTACAACCATCCGTGGGGACAACCTTCAATTAGCTAGAAGGAACTGCGATAACAGGTACTGTCTCCCATCCCCTATAATTTATCCTCTGCTTAATAGTTAGACATTGATCTACCATGATGAAGCTAGATTAAGGCATATGCCTTCAGTCCTTAATAAATAAAATAATTGCTCTCTGATTCCTAAAATCAGAGAGTTGATAATTTCCTCCATTATGCGTGATTTGTTCTGAAATCTCCTATAATTTCTCTCTTGCCAAATCTCCTTAATGGAGGAGGTGAAGGAAGGAGGCGAAGGAAATAGTATATGTATGCTCAATGTAATTAGGAGAGTGGGTCTTCCTCATAAGCCAATCCATGGCCTCTGTGAAAGATGTACCTGCAGTAGACATGAAGTTTAAAGCCTTTATCCACCCCCAAATGGTCTGTGAAAAGGGACATTCAAATAAGAGATGGACCCTTGTTTCGATTTCTAGCTCACATAGCACACAATTAGAATTAGAGGCCAAGAAGTGTAGTATGTTTGTGGTACTTAGTCTATTCAGTACTGCTATCCACAATAGGATAGAAGAACTAGGCATGAGTGATATGTGTCAGACAATTGGGAACCAATCTTATCTTTGGTTATTGTGGTTTTGCCACTTCCTAAATTTAGAAATGTTGAAAGAGTTAGGGGCTGATTGAGACAATAGAAAGTATCATCTCCTTGTTGACTTGGTTGATAGTTAGGTAATACAAACTGAAGTGCAGCAGGAATATTCCATTGACCTCTTTGTATAATAGCTTTGACTTTAGCCCTGATAGGAACCCCATTCCAGATCTATACTGCCTGTGGGTTTCTAATTAGTGGTCCTTTCCGTATCTAATTATCATACCACAAATAAGCCTTACCTTTATTCCTCACCTTGCATGACACTAGTGGTTCAAACAAAGGTCTAAGTTTCAATAGTTGAGTCATGGGCTAAGAGAATGAGGGTTTTATAGGTATAGACTAGAGACTATATCCTTTGAGTATATAGCTATGTATCCATTAATCCAGAGAGAATTTTTCTCTATAAGGATATTCCAAAAATTTTTAATCAAGGTTGTTCTGTTAAAGGATTCAATTGAAATCAAACCAAGTCCCCTTTCCTCTCTCCTTTTTCAAACTTCCTGCCACTTTACCTTAGCAAAATGACTTTCTGAATTCATGTTCCCCTATATAATTTTTTTGAAAAGCTTCTCATTAGATTTGATTACTCTTTTATCTAGGGAAATATTAGAGGACCAGCAGACATGAAGTGAATTCAGAACTGCTTTTATAAGTTGTAACCTCCCTCTAAACAATAGCACTCTATTTGTGCACAAACCTAATATACTCTGTATTTTATCCAGCAAAGGCTGACATTCTGCAAATTGTATACACTTTGTGGTTATAGGAAGTCCCAGATAGGTTAGAGCGGTTGGTTTCTTGTTCATTCCCATTAATTATGAGATTTTACTCTCCATTTTATTTGCCCCTGTAGCTAGAACAAACTGACTTTTGGAAAAGTTAATCTCCAGTCCTGATAGCTCTCTAAACTCAGTCAATTCAGACATGAGTAGCTCAATAGACTTACCATTAGCAAATAGGAGTAGGTCATCCGTAAAGAATAAATTAATCAGCCCTACCCTTTTGCATTTAGAGAGAAATTTAAAGGACTTGTTGTTCTCCACTTTCTGTTAGATTAGCAGACTGAGTCCCTTCACGCAGATGATGAAGAGGTAAGGAGAGATAGGGTCTCCTTGT
Source organism: Erythroxylum minutifolium (assembly GCA_027123815.1). Lineage (NCBI taxonomy): Eukaryota > Viridiplantae > Streptophyta > Magnoliopsida > Malpighiales > Erythroxylaceae > Erythroxylum > Erythroxylum minutifolium. The sequence goes on along the minus strand of JAOTJB010000001.1, from coordinate 27,018,422 downwards.
CTTAGCCCCCTCACACCCCTAAATGAATCGGTCGGATTGCCATTTACTAGGATAGAGTAAGTAGGATGGAGTAAGTAGGAGAGGTAATACATTCCTTGACCCAAGTGACAAAAATCTCTGGAAAACCTAAAAGTCTTAGGGTCTTTAAGATAAAGTCCCATTCCACATGGTCAAAATCTTTTTTGAAGTCAACCTTTAGGATACAATTGGGAGGGCTATTTTACCTGTGGTAGCCTTTCATTAACTCCTGTACTATGGAATAGTTATCCCCAATATTTCTGCCTTGTAGGAAAGCACTCTGATTATCAGAGATTACACAATCCAGTACCGATTTCAACCTATTTGCTAATATTTTGGAGATAATTTTGTAGAGAAAATTTATACATGCAATAGGCCTGCAGTCATCCAATGAAGAGGAACAAGGAGTTTTAGGAATCAAACATATATAGGTCTTATTGATCTCCTTCAGCAGGCTCTGATTAGTGAAAAACTCCTTTACTACTTCTTTAACCATAGGTCTAGTAGCTTGCCAAGTCCAAACCAAAACTTACCATCTATTGATTGAGTGTGTTAGCATTCCATATCAAATAGATGATAGCAATAAGCTCCGTGAAAAATACTAAATCCTAAATTAAATAATCGAGATAGTTGCAACTATTCAATTTAGTTTTCTTGTTTATCATAAGTTAAATATGGAAATTCATAAATAACCTATTTGCTACTTGTACCATTCCTTCATGACAATTACAGATCATTGAATTCCTAGATAGCGATAGAATAATCAATATTAAATTATATTGTCAAATTAGTCAAATATTAATCATTTGTGAAATATGTGAATTCGAAATAAGAAATAATGGAATTAAAACGTGAATAAAAATTTGGAACACAAAACTTCACAAGGTTATAAGTAGAGTTTTGAATCCCTTTGAATCAGAGCCATTGAATTTAGCGACACATGACTTTTGCTCTAATAACAAAAATTAAAGAAAGACAAAGAATTGTGAAAAACATAAGAAGAGAGAACTTTTTTCTGTTGTGAGGAACGACCCCTTTTATAAGGTTTTATAATCTAATCCTAATCTAATTCTATTCTAAAAATGTCTATCTAAAACAAATTCAAATTCAAACTCCTACATGATATGGATAAGAGGAAGTTTCCCAAATAAACTCTAACTCTTTAAATGATCAACCTTATCCACTGCAACAATCTCTTCACTTTATCCAAAATTTGTGATTATCATTAATAGAGTCCCAATTTAATGCAATCTCCACGTTTCATCTCCTAAAACAAAACAAACATTAATTTCCATATTTAAGCATCAAAATAAATCCAAAACAAATGAGATAATATCAAATAATATAGCAAGATGAGATCTTATCAGTGATAGATAACAAATTCCAAGAAATTTTAGCTTTTCCAACTCGTAAGTTTTTTCTGTTCTTTAAGAGCTATTTTTGGAACCAAATCAAGTGAGAAAACTCTAGAAAGAACCTTAGAAGCCTCAATAACTATGTCAAGATAAGAAAAACACAAAAAAATAGCAACAACCACCAGATCAAGAGGAGACATCAAGAGAGCTTTAAGAATTCTAGATTTCTAGCTCAAGACACCAATTAGTTTTTCTTTCTTTTCCTTTTATTTATTTAATTATCTTGGATGTTTATTTGTATTAATATGATGTTTAACATGATTATAGGTTTCTAAACCCATATTAGGGATTGTTTTTGAATTGTTTTTTGAAACTTTTTCGTATTGAATACAATACATCTATCAATGCTTTGTAATAATTGTTATGCTTACGTTTGGTAATAAATTGAGAGAGTAACTCAGGTTACATATGTTAAGGTGCACAACGAGATTTGATAACTTAATAGACCTACAATTATCAGATTAATTAACAATTGAAGAGAGATCTTAATTGTGAAATTAATTATCCTTAGAATCGCTTTAAATCTAATTGAATAAGTTATCATTAGTTTTATGAATTTAGAGATTACAATTATGTGATTATTGAATTCAATTTGGGTTACTTGATTAGATCTCGAGAGAGGGTAACTAGAACTTTAGGATATCTAGGATCAAACATAAGTTAAATCAATAAGGTAAAGGAAAAACAAACAAGGATATAATAACTCCTAAGTCTTAAACTTTGATCAAACTTATTTTATTGGTAGCTTAATTATTTACTTGTTTCATTTTATCAATTTTTTAATTTCAATTATTTTTGTAAATTTAAATCAATCTTTAGTGCTTTAGACAAAGTTCTATTCAATTTATTAGGTGTCTCTTAGTCCTCGAGAGAATGATACCTTTGGTACTACATGATACGATCCGCATACTTGCTGTATTGCAAGTTTTTATATTAAAACTTATCAATATGGAGGTAAAGGATACAAAAGCAAAAAATTTTCATGAATTAAAAGCTTTGTTTGAATCTTGGGAAACATCATTGGGATGTCATGATGCTTAATTAATGTGATGAAGGACTCATAATTAGTTGGAAGTACATTCAATGTGAAGAGGACCAAATCTTCATTAGAAAGTTTTTCTCCAATAGCCATTAATTCATCTGCGGTTAGAAAGACAAGGGAAAGATAATTAGTGATGGTGCTTGAGCCTTTCTTCAATGTGTACAATCTACGATAGAGAAAAGAGCATTCTGAAGCTGATTGTTTCATAAAGTGATTAACAAGTTAAAGCCAGAGTTCACGAGTTGTGTGATAGCTAAGAGATAGTTGTGCGGTTGAGGGTGAAAGGGATGCAATGAGAAAGCAATAAATGAGTCAATCGAATTTTTGCCATTTTTGGTATTCTAGAGATGGAGATTCCAAACTTGAAGCTGCATCTCATGGTGAGATAGTTCCATCCACATAATCAATAAGGCCAAAGGTAATTAAAATAGCTTGAATTTAATTTTTCCAACTAAGACAGTTTGTAGAATTTAGTGGTGTTGTGAGAAAGCATGTAATCGATTGAATGGTAGTATAAGCATGTTGGTGTCTGCCATTGATGATATTATTGAATTTTTGTTGGTGCCTTCTATGAATAATTTGGATGATGCTTGTAGAATTGTTGTTATTGCCTTCTGGGAATAGTGTATGTTGGTATTGTTTGTGGTAAGGAAAAAAATATATTTTCTGTGGGCTTTAATACCATGAAAAATAAGAAATTCTATTGTATATTTCTACATATTTACAGAAGTTCTGAGGACCTTAATATACATAACTGGAGATACATAAGGTAAGTTAAAATATAAAACTAAAAAGATTAAAGCATATTGAACATAATGTTTATCTCTAAGTAGCAAAGTTTATCTCTAGATAAAAGATGAATAAGGTGGTTGTAATTGTGAGATAATCATATGTTATCACTTCTCTAAATCAACTTATGTAAGACTTTAATTGGTATGACTAAAGGAAAGGAAGAAAATGATTGAAAACTTGAGAGAGAAGATATAGATATGAAATTAATAGTAAATATTATAATAACCAAGCAAAAAGTTTTGATTATTGTGCCTCTCTTTCCTTTTTTCTTTTCTTCTATTTAATTTCTTGTTATTTATAAAATTCTTAGGCATAAAATGAATAATTCTTGATATAACAGACTGAAATAAGTTTTACAATTAAGCTATTTAATCTTACAATCCTTCAAGCTCCCATATGTCCATCATTAAATCAAGCATTCCTTATTAGTTAAAATCCAAATCAACGTTTCTAGTTATATTTTCGACTATGTTAGAATAAAAAATGCACACACACACACATACATACACATAAGAGAAAAAGAAAGAAAGAAAATCTTAAACGAGCACATAGAAAGTAAGAAATGGGAAAAAATAAAAATTTTTATTGTAGAAAAATTTTCAGGGGATGTATTCTAATTGTAAATAAAGTAATCAAAATTAAAAAAGAGACTAATAAAATAAGCTATTACTTCACTTTATATCAAAAAATAAAGTTTATAGCATTCAGATTATGTAAAATTTTAAGTTCTATTAGTTAACACAAAAGAGTCTTATAATATCAATTTTAAGTTGTATTTCTTTATTTTCTTCATATATATATTTCTACTGTTAGTGTTTCAATTAAAGATGAAAATAACTTAAGCATCATGTAAGGAGAAAATAAAGATATATATATATATATATATAAAGAGAAAAATCTATAAACATGTTAAATTAGAATAAAATTAAAGACAAGCATATATACTTAAGTTAAGGATACAATCATTTTAAATATGAATTAGTAAAATTTGTAATTAAAGTCAAGCAAATTGGAATGTAAATAACATTAACAGAATTACACTTTTACTTATTGTTCACAAATAAAATTGAATATCGTCGATAGCGACAACTTTGATGTTTGAAATTATGTCACTTCATTGTTGAAACAAAAGACCAGTGATCATCGTTATAGACTGTATCAAAATTACAAATCTTTTCCTTCTGATGTGAAAGCAAAGAGACATATTCTAGAACAGATGTGTCCAAAAAATTGGAACAAAATATTTGATTATTGGGCCTCTCCCAACATTTACGTTTGTTTTCTTTCTCTTCACATTTGCTTCCATTAATTTTATTAAATGATTTAATGTCTATCTTTTTTCTTTATTTAGGAAACATGTGAGAAGGCCAAGGTGAACAGAAGAAAAATGAAAACTCCTTACAACTAAGGCTCCAAATCATTTGTCGTTGTGCGAAAAGAGTATTTAAGATATTAGTTTGTAATTTATAATTATATCAATAAACACTATATTATTTATTATGCATTATACTTTTTTTCATAAAATAAAGTGAGAAGGAACTGCATGAACAAGAGTGTGATAGGATCACACTGTATAAATTCACTCACTATAAGAAAGGTCAAGGGTAGATGTCTAAAAAAGCACAAAATAACTATGCAGATATAAAAATTGTTTAAATTTTAAGTTTGTTTATTTTTATAGTATTAACTAATAATATTTGCATTGACTATTGGTTTTGATTTTTAGTTTTAGAATAATATGCAAGAATTGCTACAAACATCAATATTTGAGGGAAATGAGACAAATGTAGAAGACATTTGCAACAAGGTGCTAGCCACACAATCTGGATATATCAAAGGTCCTGGATTTGATGCTAAGTCAACTGTTTTATCCTTATCAAGTCTAGCATATGTTTAACATCTTGAAAAGAAAAACAAATCACTTAAAAAAAAGTTGGCCACGTATGAAAAGTACCTCAAAAAATTACTTAGCTTGGATTATGTAAGAAATGAAGATGAAAATGAGGCTAGTGATTAAATTAATCTTTATATTTATTATTTTGTATATCAGTATTTTTGAAGTTGTAATTAAAACCTTGTACATGAATAAATTTATTGATATTTTTATATACAATGTTTCAAATTATCAATTTTTTTATAATTTTTATAATAAATTAAAAAAATATAATTATTATATACAATAATATGGATTAAAAATGTCACAAATAATTATAATTCAACATGGTATATCATTTCGTTAAAATATATATTAAAATTTTGACTATATTAACAAAACGTGGCTAAAAACATTTGATAAAAGTTTTTGACTACGCTTTTAAAAAGTAGCTAAATATCGTTGGCTACATTTATGAAAATGTAGCTAAAAATATTTAGCTAAATTTTTTAAAATGTAGCTAACAAGTTTAAGTTACCAAAATTAAGCGTAGCTAAAAGGTATTAGTGACGATTTCGTAAAATGTCACTAAAAGTTTTTTGCTACGAAACAAAGTGTAGGAAAAAAACTATTAGCGACGATTTTGAGACTTTTAGTGATTATTTTTTCATAACCAAAATTCATTTCTGTTGTAGTGTTAATTTCTTAAAGATGTTGTTATTTAAAGCTAAAAAATGAAGGTTAAGATTCTTTTGATAAAATTTATAAACTCGTAATAAAATAAAAGATATAGAGATCTCATACGGTTTTAAAAATTTTAGAAAATTTTAAAATTCTTGAAAATTTTTCTAATTTTTAATGTTTTAAAAAACTCATTTTCTTAGACTTTGGTTAGAAAATAACAACAAAACACGCATGATATGAATCACGTATGTGAACTACACAAATATTACTGACATAGTAATTTAATTTAGTTTTAAAACTCAATTTGAACTAATTAAATTAAACTTACATTAATAATTTAAGATAATTATAATAAATCATTAATTTGAGTCAAGTTTAATTAGTTCAGTTTAAATTTAAGAGATGAGTTATATTATTGTGTAAGTATCATTTGATTCGTTTATATGTAATGTTCATTTTGTCTATGTTTCTTCGTTATTTTTTTAGCTAAAGTCTAAAACAAATAAATTATTAAAAATTTTGAAAACTATAAGAAATTCTTTTCAAAAATTTTATAGACTAAGAGGTTTTCCAAAGTTTTTTAAATTACAAGAGAGTTTTTTGTATTTGATATAATTTAATATAAAATTTATAACTATAATATTGGTGCAAAACAGCAAAGTTTTTTGATACAAGATAAAAATTAGTTACAAGTTTGAATTTTACTTCTGAATAAGTCATTTTTATATGAGATAAAAATTAGGAATAAGTTTGAAATTTACTCCCAAGTAATTCAATGCCAATGGTTCACTCTCTGCAACTCTATTAGTTAACAATAATTTCCCAAATTACATCTAAAATAACAAAATTATTCAATTTTGAGTTAAAGATAATCAATTGAAAATTTTGAATTAGCATTCAAAGGGAGTTTGAACTTAATAATTAAATTTTTTACAAAAAATTTCAAAATTTTCTTCTGTCTAACACTACAAGGGACTCAAACTTATAAAATGTCAAAATTGAACTTGAAAGAAAAAAAAAAGGCAGTTATTGTTTTAGTGTTTCTATAATTTTTATAATGAATATTGTCTAAATTATTCCTATATACTATAAAACTATTTGTTTGTGACCAAATATAATTTAAACAATATTAATTAAGATAACTTAAAACTACCAAAATGATGGTGATATGGTTGAATCCAACTTAAAATTACATAAGTTTATTGAGGTTTTAGAGATTCTACTAGAAGGGAGTGCAGGACCCTTGCTCCCTTGGAACATTCAAAGGTCTCACTGGTCGTCTAAATGATCATTGAGTTAATTTTATGTGCTCTGTGGGGCTTTCAAAGATGTAGATATCTACAACAAAGAAACTGCAACTAATTACACTTAAACAAAACAGCAATCTCCTAATCCTGTTGTAGTGTCGACTATCTTCTCTTATCTTCTTTAACCTTCCTGACACAAAAAAAAAAAATAGTCACGTGCCATTCGTAAGTCATTTTTCTATTTTTTTTCGATTTCTTTCTTATTGTTGCGTTTCCTTTTAATGATTCTAATCATTTTTTCAAAAAATAGTTTTGACAAGATATGCATTTTTAAGAAGCACAATATCTCTATATTTCTTAATTTACTTGAATGTAATTTTGATGATTAGTTTATGTTCTTTTTTTAATATATGATATGTGCTTTAGATGATATTATGTACTTAATAATCAGATATTGCTCTCATATCGGGTAAAAAATATTTTGATTAACAGAAATATATTTATAATGTAAAAGAATGGTAACAAGTTTTTAATTTAAAGGTAAGAGAGTGTTAGGTTTATTTCGCATTCACCTTAATTAATCCCCTTCTTCGGAGGGACCAAACTCCAAAGTTAGAGGGTCTAAATCGATTCTATAATAATTTGTGGAAATAAATTCTTACCCATTAAAGTTCCATAATATCGGAGTATGTCAGCAAAATGATGTTTACAAATTAACCATGTACAATACATGTCCTTGAGCAAAGTTGATCTGCAATGCACGTGGAACATGAGTCAGATCGATCCCAAACTTTTGCTATAATATCCATAACGATATTCTAGCCACCGATCTCTATGATGAACTCTCCGTGCAATTGAAGTCGTAATTAGCTGCTATGGTTTACTTAACACCAAGAAACCTTTGTTAGTTGAGAAGAATTCAATCCAATAAACAATTAACCAGAGAAAGGGACAGCGGTTCATGTTTTTCTCACCCCCTACTCTCATGCCTAGCTAGGTGTACGCTTAATTGACCATTTAGACTCGGGAAAAGACAGGTAATATATAGAATAGCTATAGCCTTGTAATGCATGTTTATAAAGAAAACAGTACCGGTTGCACCATCTTTTGCTTGGACTTTAGAAGGCAAATGCAGACATGCAACGGATCGATCCAGAGAGGCCAAGCACAAAAGCTTACCTTTTTCCTTAATCTTTATGCTTAATAATGTGGTAGCTAGTACTATTACTTCCTTTTCGTGTTCCAATGTTTAATTAGCTAATTAAATATTTTAATTAGGCACATTTGATTTGGGTTATTATGGTTACTTAACCCCTCCACTTCGTAATATCTTAAGCTTAATTATACAGAACTTGACTTACGTGTAGCTTTGTAGTTGCAGCACAACAACTCATAGGCTAATAAAGGCTCGTGGCTACTATTTACCTAGTGTTCCTACAAGACGAGCTTTTCTACATAGCTAGGCTTGAAGACCCTTTTCATATTTATTAACACTTAAATTTTGATGTATAAACAACTATGCTAATGTTTGAGTTTTAGGTTAAATTTTGAATCCGTGTTGTCCCAAATCTCAATCTTTATCAATGTAAGTCAACAAAGTTGTTCACCGATACCTTGAAGGCCTGCAAATTAATGGCCATAAAATTGATGAAATGAATGCTAACATCGTTATATCATTGTCTTTTTTTTTTAAATGATGTATGTTATTTACAATTATAACACATATTTTATTTTTAATATGCAGTATGATAAATGCAATGTTTTTTAAGTATTGACAATTTTTCATTATAATTTGAATAACTTCTTTGAAATATATTGATTGGATTAAATATTTTTAAAAAGATGGAACATTCAGAATATGATATTAAAAAATTGGACATGCAATAATTCAACCAAAAATTTTAGTTTAAGTATATGTTTCAATCATGTATATTATAGGGAGTTATGCATATTCTTTTAGGTCGAATAGGTGTCGTACAAATTAAAAAAGAACTAGAGATCAAATTTGAAAACTTTACAATAAAGCCAAGTAATATACTTGGGTTAATATAAATTTGACATGTTCAAAAGCACGACAATAAAAAAGAATCTCCTGACCTATTAGTTCTTGCAGCTCCGTCCATGGCCGCATCAATACATGTAAATGGAAAATGATGATATGCATATATGATAGTAAACTGAGAAAGTATGAGTCAACAACCTTCTTCTTATCCTTTTAGTATTTTAAAACCCCAGATGGGTATTATTTTATTGTGAACAAAATCCGAAACTGAAACAGGAAGGCTCACATTCTCTTCCAATCTATTTAAAAAGCATGAGGAAGAAAAGTTAAAACTTCGAGGGCCCTCCAGCTCCTCCACACATGGAAGTTGTTTCAATATTATAATTCAGTTAACGAGGGGGTTGGTATATTATATAAGGTTTAATTCATCAGCTTACAAAAATACAAATGTAAATTTTGACTTATTCATTAGCCACTAGTTTAACAGTGATTAGCATGATTAATTAATATAATTATTTTTGTAGGTTGGCTACTGGAATTGTGATTAGAAGATCTCAACAGTTCTTAAACTCTCCACTCAGGTCAAGTCAAGCGAAACGAAATTTGCGGCTAGCTCTATAGAGAATGAAAAAGAAAAAGAAATGAAAATTTATTATTTTAAAAATTGTTCATGTCAGAGTAAAAGTTTTAAATTGAATAATTTTTTTAGTTAGATTTAATACAATAATTTTTATTGTTAAAAATTAATCAGTTAATTATTTATTTATTTATTTTTATAATATAATTAATTTTTATAAATTAAAATAAACTAATTAATTTTTATTTAATAAATTTTTAATTAAAATATTAATTTAACATTTTCAAATCAGATCAATAGAACTGCGTCATTTACGCTGAAATAAAAAAAACATGTTTTTGACTGTGATTCATTTTCTTTATTAACAATCGGGATTGGTCAAACGTTTTGATTTTTTTATTCCACGTGTTGGCCTTTCATTTTAGTACAGGTGAAATATAGGATATAATAAGTTCGTAAATAGGGCTGCATCTCTAACATTACTCAAAAATATTGTTCACACTCCCTAAATTAATGAACTAAAATTCAATTCAAATTAATTAGATAGAACTAATTCTGATTAACAAAAAATACTGGCCTTGAAGTTAGTTAATAATACATATTCAAATGAACGATTGAACTTCAATTTTACTCTTTCCTTAAAATTACATTCCTAGATCACAATGTTCTAGGAACCTTAACCAAAGAAGAACAGTAATATATACCTAATCTGATATCAAGGAAATTACTTGAAAAAATAACTTCTTCTGTTCGGGAAACCAAGCTTTTGTTCATTTTCTAAGAGTTGGTAATAGAAGTAGAAAAATCTGATTCTTAGGGTTTGACATCTATACATGGTTGTCTGTTTGACGAGGAAGATGATACCGCCGATTAATAGAACCAGACAAACAGTTGAAATTGTTGAGATTGATGTCTAGGACAGCTACTTGTTTAACGCGACCACTGGTCATACAGTTCCTGTCTGAATAATAAGTGTACACATGAACAGCTTCACTTGTGTTTAGATTGATGGACGTCATTTGCGTCTGACTAATACAAGAATTCTTCTCAATATTTTAATACGTTGGCATCGTCATTATAATGCAGCATCGTTCCAAAATTATATATGTTTTTTTGTACCTGTAAGATTCAGGTGATACTCTGAGATATATTATTTTAACAAGGTATGTATGTATGTATACTGTTGAAATAAAAAAAATTGACGTACTCAATACACAAGATTCTTTACTTTACAAATATCTGGAGAAGGTTATAATGTATACAACTTTTTATTTATATTTTTACAAAAACTTTATTTCTGTGGCACGAAATAAAAAAATTTTACTAATTGTTTCAAGGCTCATCTCTTATATATATGTTGAAATCAATTTCCATAAGTTTTATCTCACAGGGGAACTGCCCACGTATCTCTAAGCCTCGGTGGTTTTGAAATATTTTTTATATTTATAAATAACGGTAATTTAATTTGAATTTAAATTTACTGAATAAGTTATTATATTGGAGAATTTATTTAATATAGGCTTAAAGAATAATAATTTTGAATTCTGACAAAATTTAAACTAAATTTTGTTTATTAATTATCGTGATAACAATTAATGGTCGGTGATTCCATAAAAAAAATTGGAACTGGATGGAAAATAATTAATTCTGGAACTGGAAGTCTCCATTGACAGATATTGTCATGACACATTACTAATGTGACTTAAGTTCACGTTAACCTTTTGCACTCAAAACACGGGTCGACCAAGGGGAAGTCAGGTTCTCCCGCAAAAATGTTGGATGTTTCCTATAGTATACCATGCCCTTTTTCTTTCCGTTTTCCAGCATGCAATCCCGTTCTAACATGTCCAAGACTTTTGGAAATGTATGTATCACAGACAGAGCTGAAACAGATGAATAAGAAGAAGACAGGAGATTTGACTTTGATCACGTGTTTTCTTCGTGTTTTTGTCTTAATTAAAATATCTGGTCGGTTATAGCTTCTCTAGTTGTGATTGAAGTAGAAGGTCAGCTTATATGCAAAGGGGTTATAAATCCATTTTCCGATTTCAAGGGTCGCTTTCAGAAATTTCAACACCATTTTTAGGAAAATGAAAATCTCGTGGGCACAGTGTAATGTGGATCCACATACCTGACTTGCTTCTAATTCTTTGGTCCAATAATATCTTTTCATAGTGATTCGGGCAATTATCCATGATTTGTTGTAAGAAATTGGATCACAAACCAGACAAGCGAATGCTATTCCCCTTCTCAAACTGTTTTTAATCATAAGTTTTGAAATTAAGGCATCACAATAAATAACTTGAAATTAAGACATAATATTTGACTATATTCAATTCCACATCGTCATTGAGCAACCATCACACTTTGCATTCTAGAAGGAAGACTACACACGGGACGACTACACACCGCTCGAAACAGTCTTCACTTTTTTAATATGTTTTGCCCAAAAATTTTTATTACATAAATAGATTGTTAAAATGATCCCCATCATACATAAACACTATAAGACCATGGACATTTCATAAGTTCTCATCAAAATTTATTTGCCTTACATCCATAATTTAATTAACTATTCATTAAACTTGGTCCTGATACAAATGTGTTTCTTTTGTTTTTTTGTTTCGGAATAGTTTTAAGATTGATTTGTTCCAAAAGAAAAAATTTTTACTTATAGAGCATTGATCAGTTGACTTGAAACAAAAGTGCTCAATGAAAAGGCAAAACAAGAATGTAATATAAGAAATTAAAATTAAGAGAGGTATTCAACCGACCGTAGGTCGGATGATCTTGTGGTTAGAATGTGAAAAGTGTAATCAACCAGTTCTCTGCCAATAGAGAAGCCTCTAAGGTTGTTATCACATAAAGCAGTGAAATATCATCCATTGAGCTTCCAAGCTCTTGTTGGAAATTAGTTTGTGATATAAGTAGTTAAAGTAAAACTTGGAAATGAAGGGTTGCTTCCTTTCCAAGAGTTGTAACTTGTAGTGAACGGACGTGATTATTCTGAAGGGTTACTTCCTTTACAAGATTTGTGACTTGTAGCGAACAGATGTGACTGTTCTGAAGGGTTATTTTCTTTCTAAGAGTTATGACTTGTAGTGAACAGACATGACTGTTATGATGGTTGCTTCCTGTTCAAAAGTTGTGACTGTTAGTGAACATTCATGATTATTCTGAAAACTCTATATATACCTGAGTTTTAGTCAAGATTAAAAATATTTGGTTTTAACAACTTTTACCAATATAATCTCTTCATTCATAATTCTTGAAGGACATTCCTACTCTTGGAACTTGAATGTTCTTGTGTTCTTTGTATGGTAGAAGTAATTTGTCTTTAACCTGGGTTGCAACTATAGTGGGGGCAAATAACAGTTTAAGGAAAGTGTCCAACACGCCTAGAACACTTTAAACTTTGTGTTTTGGTCTCAAATTCTCTCAATTCTCTATAACATCATTTACTTCATTGTTCATCCTTTATTTTGTGGACTTCCAACCGCCATTCAATATTACAATATTAAAGTGTTATTTGTTGCTATTATGGAGTCCACTCAAGAATCCACTCCTGAAGTGATGAGCTAAGACTTTGTGAAGTTAGATCGCCTTGATGGAACCGACACCAACTTCAATCGTTGGAAGGACAAGATGAGGTTCTTCCTCACCGCTTTGAAAATTGCATATATACTTGATCCCACTCTTCCTGCAATTACTCTTCCAAAGAAGCGTGAAGTAGACATAAGGAAGGATAAATGAGACAAGCGCTAAGAAGATGAATTGCATTGCAGGGGTCACATTCTCAACCCCCTCTCATACAACCTTTATGATCTCTTTACCACCATAAAGAGTCCAAAGGAGATTTGGGCATCACTTGAACGTGAATATGCATCCTAAAAGCAAGGCACAAATAAGTTTCCTATTAAAAGATATTTTGAGTTTAAATTTATTGATGTTTCCTCTCTTATAAATTAAATCCATAATTTACAAGTGATTGTTTCAAAATTTAAAGACTTGGGTGTTGAAATTTTAGAATCATTACAAGTAGGGAAATTATTGCTAAGTTGCCTTCTTCTTAGAATGATTATCAAAAGAAGTTGTTCCACACTTCTAAAATTTTAACTATTGATAGTGTTTTGAAGCATCTTCAAATTGAAGAAGGTGCAAGAATTCTTCAAAGAAAAGAAGTGGAAGGAGATCCAAAGGCGAATTTTGTGGATAAGAATAAATCCAACAATTCTAAAAGGAAGAAACCTAAAAATACTATTGCTAAAGACAAGAAAAAGAATCGGATTTGCCACAATTATGGAAAGAAAGGGCATTATAAGGCCGATTGTAGATCCAACAAGAAGCAAAAAGGAAACAATGTTCCTAGTGCTAACCTTGTTGATGAATGTGTAGAAATTGTGGCAACCTTGACTCTTGGTACTATGATGGAACTTCATGTGGCAACAATAATTCCTTCCAAGGATTGATGGTATGATTCTGGTGGGCAAATCATGTGTGTAATAACAAGGACCAATTCAAGAACTATGAAGTTATTGAAGGATATGAAGTGGTCATGGCCAATGGTGTGAAAGCCAAGGTGCATGGAAAGGGAGATGTGCATTTGCTATTCACTTTCGACAAAAAGTTGGTGCTCACTAGTGTTCTTCATGGTTCGGATGTGAACAAGAACCTTGTTTATATGGATATGCTAAACAAGAAGGGCTTGAAGGTTGTAATTGAGTCAAACAATGTAATTTTATCTAAGAATGGTATTTTTGTAGGAAAAGGATATTCTTGTAATGGCATGTTTAAGCTTAGTCTTAATAAAGTGAATGTTGTTTCTATTTATTTGGTTGATGCTTCTTATTCTTTATGGCATAGTAGATTAGGACATATTAGCCATGAAGTGATTCATTATATGTCTATAAAAGGACTAATCTCTTATAATGGCCAAGTGAATAAGAAATGTGAAACATGCATACAAGCAAAGATAACCAAACTTCCTTTTCCTAAAGTTAAAAGACATACAAAATTTCTTGATTTAGTGCATTAAGATATATGTGAATTTAATGGTTTTTTAACAAGAGGTGGTAACAGATACGTCATTACCTTTATTACTGATTACTCTAGGTTTGTACATGTTTATTTGGTGAAAACCAAGGATGAATCATTTAATATGTTTAAGAGTTATAAGTCTCTTGCTGAAAATCAATTAAGTAAAAAAATTAAAATTTTGAGAAGTGAAAGAGGAGGAGAATACTTCTCTGATGAGTTCTCAAATTTTTATGAACAAAATGGTATTATACACCAAACTAGCACACCATATACTCCTCAGCAAATTGGTGTGGCTGAAAGGAAAAATAAAACTTTGCAAATAGTTAATTATATGCTCTTGAGTTCGAGTTTGCTAAAAAACTTATGGGGTGAGACTTTGTTGGTTGCATGTCATTTGCATAATCAAATTCCATCCTTAGAGACTAAAGTGTCTCCATATGAAGTATGGAAAGGAAGGAAGCCAAACTTGTCATATTTGAAAGTTTGGGGCTATGTAGGTTACTATAGAGTCCCTGACAAAAAATGAACAAAGTTGGGACCAAGAGCACTTAAAAGTGTATTTGTGGGCTATGCAAAAAATTCTAAAACTTGTAGGCTACTAGAAGTTGACTCTAATTTGATTATAGAATCAAGGGATGATGAGTTCTTTGAGGATTTGTTTCTTATAGACTCAATGGTAAATAAGGATCCATCAAATAGAGCTACCCCTTCTCCAAAGTGTTGAACTCTCAAGTGCATTAAAAAGACTAAGTGTCGACCCTCCAAGTGAACCTAGGAGGAGTCAACGTCAAAGGAAGGGAAAATATCTGCCTTCAGATTTTATTTCTTCACAAGCTATTATTTTCTTAGTTGAAGGCAATAGGGATACTTAACTAAATAAAACTTCGATTTTATTAAGTGTAGAGAAGATCCTAAAACCTTTAGTGAAGCAATGAAATCAAGGGATATAACATTTTGGAGAGAAGCGGTAAATGATGAAATGGACTCAATATTGTCTAACAATACTTGCGTTCTAGTTAATTTACCTCACAGGTCCAAACCAATTGGTTATAAGTGGGTATTTCGAAGGAAATATGCCACAAATGGCACTATTCTAACTTATAAAGCAAGGTTAGTACCTAAAGGTTTTAGGCAAAAAGAAGGAATCGATTACTTTGACACATATGCACTAGTTGCTAGAATTACATCAGTAAGAGTGCTTTTAGATTTAGCTTCGATTTATAACCTTTATGTACACCAAATGGATGTAAAGGCAACATTCTTAAATGTTGATCTAGATGAAGAAGCAAATATGGAACAACCGAAATGCTTTGTGCTACCGGGAAATGAAAAGAAAGTATGTAAGCTAGTCAAGTCATTACATGGCTTAAAACAGATAGCTAAACAATGACATGAGAAATTTGAATTAGTTTTATTCTCATATCGATTTAGATATAATAATGATGATAAGTATATTTATTCTAAATTCAATGAAGAGTATGGAGTGATCATTTGTCTCTATGTAGATGACATGCTTATTGTTAGTCCTATATATAAAGGTATGGTTGAGTCTAAAAAGTATCTTTCTTCTAAATTCAAGATGTAGGATCTCAGTGAAGTAGATACTATCTTAGGCATTAAAGTTAAGAAACATCGTAGGGATTTTGCACTCTCTTAATCATATTATGTTGAGGAAATATCAACATTTGAATGTGAAAGATGTAAGTACTCCTTTTGATGCTAACTTTAAGTTGCATGAGAATGAAGATATTCCAATTGCATAACTTGAATATGCTATTATAATTAGAAGTCTAAAGTATGCAATGAGTTACACTAGACCAGATATCTAATACTTAGTACATGACTAGCTAGATATACTAAAAGTCTTAGCCAAGAACATTGGCAAATTATTAAAAAAGTGCTGGGATATCTTAAGAAGAAAAAGATTTTGGACTCTTTTATAGTAGCTTTCCAAATGTTCTTAAAGGATTTTCATATGCTAATTGGTTACTAGCATTAGTGACCAAAAAACCATAAGTGGTTGGGTATTCTTGCTTAGTGGAGCTGTTTCTTGGGCTTCAAAGAAACAAACTATGATTACTCACTCTACTATAGAAGCTGAATTTATAGTTCTATGTTCTGCTTATAAGGAGGCTAAGTGGCTAAGGTATTTATTGTTGGATATAGATCTTTGGCCTTGTCCTATGCCTACGATAACCTTACATTGTGATAGTGAGTCTACTATGTCTAGAGCATTGAACAAAGTGTACAATGGTAAATCTAGACATATAAGCTTAAGATATGCATTTATTAGAGAAATGCTAAATAGAGATGTCATCTCAATTGTTTATGTAAGGATATATAACAATTTGACGGATATGTTTACTAAACCTCTTACAAGAGATTTAGTTAGTTCGATGGCATTTGGAATGGGATTAAAACCTTTTAATCAAAAATCACTAGCAATGGTAACCTAACCTTCTTCTAGTACTACTCCTAGATTGTAAAGTTTAAAGGGTACAATAAGTTGTTTAGTGGTTGTGAGCACTAAGATTGTGTAAACCATTCCGAGTAATTAGTGCCTGCAATTTGTTACTCTTAAGTGAGAAGGTTGAGAGAAATCTCTTGATGAAATCATTCTTGAGTACTTGTTTATGGTTATGTAAACATAGCTAGAATACTTTTCACCTATATGACCATTAGAAATGGTGTCGCTTCTAACAAGAGTTTAAGGTAATCTCTTGTATATGATCATGAACTAGGATGAGCATATGAGCCGTAATAGCGCTAAAATTGTAATGTGAATTAATTGAATGCTAAGAAGGTTCACGTGTGCAACATGTCTGAACCTTTGTGAATGATCGTTTAAGCAATGAGCCACCAATAATTTCCTTTGGATTTTTTGATATGTTTGTACTATAGGACGGTTTAAGGCGAAAGCTACCTTCCTTTAGGCATGGTTTCTTATTTGTGTTGTGTTTTTTCTTATGTCATAAACTACGTGGGGAACTGTTGGAAATTAGTTTGTGATATAAGTAGTTAAAATAAAACTTGGAAATGAAAGATTACTTCCTTTCCAAGAGTTGTGAATTGTAGTAAACAGACATGGTCGTTCCAAAAGGTTGCTTTTTTTCCAAGAGTTGTGACTTGTAATGAACAGACGTGACTATTCTGAAAGGTTGCTTCATTTCTAAAAGTTGTGACTAGTAGTGAACATATATGATTGCTCTGAAAACTCTATATATACATGAGTTTTAGTCAAGATTAAAAATTTTTGTTTTTAACAACTTTTACCAACACAATCTCTGTATTCATAATTCTTGAAGAACATTGCAACTTAAATGTTCTTGTGTTCTTTGTATCCTAGAAGTAATTTACCTTTTAACCTGATTTGCAAGTATAGTGGGGGAAAATAACACTTTAAGGAAAGTGTCCAATACATCTATAACACTTTAAACTTTGTGCTTTGATATCACTCTCAATTCTCTGCAACGCCATTTACTTCATTATTCATCCTTTGTTTTGTGGACTTCTAACCCCCATTCTATTACACTAACTAGAAAGGCTTCCTATTTCATCTTCTACAGCAGGAAAGGCATACACTCAATAACATGGTTTTATGAAATTATAGCTAGGGAAGAGTACACCTAGGCGAGGAGGACCTCTATCTTTGAATTGGTGCAAATCCTAGCCTAACGAGAAGTTGTAAATTAAAGAGGGGTTTTTTTGTACTTACCTGTCGTGGATATTCTGATTCTATAGGATTGACAGGGATTGTTTGGTGAGCAGAACGTTTTGTTGTAGGCTTTTCCAAAGGGTTCTAGTGATATACACGTGTCTAGTGAGTTTCCACTTGCCGAAAATGTTTAGGGCTCATGTTTCTCAAGGGATGTGATGTAACAGAGGATTCGTCCTATTTCTTAAACATCCAACTGAAAAGGAGTGTGAATTGCATGTGTTGTTGAAATGTTCATTATACGGGTATATTGTATTTTGTCCTAATTTGTTGTTATTGATGTATTTCTCCAATCTTCCCATCCAAAAATTTGTTTTTATTTATTTAAAAAATATATATTTGAACACTAACAAATAATTTAAGATGTATAAGGATAGTTCTCACAATAATAATCTTAATAACCATCAAAACTACTAAAACAATAACTTCTTAACTTTTTAAAAAATAAAAAATCAATAATACAGCACAAAAGAAAACAAGAAAATACTTGAAAACTTGTCTATTTCAGTGAAAAGACAACCAAAATTCATCTCCTTTATTTTACTAAAAAAATCATTTTAACATATTTAAGAAGATTTTCAACTTTCAACATAGTTTCTAATTTTTCGATTGAAGATTTGTTTTAACATATTTAAGAAGATTTTCAACTTTCAACATAGCTTCTAATTTTTCCATTGTTAAAAAAAAATCTTCCCTTAAAATTTCTACTTATAATAGGCCTTACCATCTTTAGCACTTTTACATGTTCAAATTCTATCCGTGTGAATGATACTTTAAATAATAAAAATTAAGAATTATAAATCATTTCTAAGTTCAATCAAACTAGCACTTTTTCAAGAGAAACGTTCTCTTGTTTCTCCTTTAATTTTTAACATACATAGCGCGGAATATAAAACGTGAGGCAGGAAACGAGCTCAAAGTTCACCCTTTTTTTCTCCATAACAGTTGTTCTCAAATTATCCTCCGTTTGCATCCATGTAATAATTTTGAAAGTGTAGTATAAAACAAAGCTTACAAGTTTCACGTATGGTGGTGGTCCTCTAAATTACATGTTCCCATGAAAAAGAAAAATTAAAAAGAATCAAGTATGACAGTTCCAATTGTTGACTAATATTTCTGCAAAATATTGTGATGAGAGAAAGCCAGAAGAGTTCTCTTCTCCTCCCTTTTTCTCTATGATTTACAAACTGATCATTCCTCCTTATGGATAAATGGATGGTTCTTATACTGTAACTGTGAACAAATATATCTTCAGGGCCACAGACAAAGCTACCTGTAATAGAAAGATAGCAGCTACAATCAAGAACCATCGTTCACCAGCAGACATAATATGTGCTCGGAGGTTAAGTGCCACGAAGCTTGCAGACATAAGCCCTGCAACAGCTGCAATGACCCACCTAAAGATTTCCAGAGGAACAATGGAGAGACACTGCCACCAAAATGCAGAAGATTTATCATGTAAACAATCCTATCTCAGTGCTTCTTCTGAAATTCTATTTTCTAACTACCACAAAATTCAATGTGAAGGGAAATTAACTCACCAATGCTGGAATAAACACAAATAGAGAATATCCATAAAGACAAAACAGTTGGACGAGGCCTGATGGTGCTGAGAAATACTTGAGGATTACATACAGGACAAGAGGAACAACAGTAACATAGCCGTAAAACAAGCCAGCAGACCAAGTAACCAGATTTATATCATAGTCCCATTCCTTGTTCTTCAGTTTGTGAGCTATGTATGTCACAAAAGTGCCAATGGATGCTGCAACAAAAATAAGGGTGGTGCATATCCAAAATGGTCCATATCTGCAGAATGAATGAATTGAAAATGAGGCATATTTCTACTTGTTATTAAAGGAGAAATATGCAATTTTTCCTCAGCCAACTAATGTCTCATCTTGAACTGAAGACTGTCTAATAAAGCAAGTTATAACACAGAATAGTTTGTTAACACTCAAGACAGGTCAGATAGAATAACTCACAGATCTGGATTGCTAGCAGTTTTCTCGCTAAAGTTTCCCCTAAATGGCAAAAGTGAATCTTTTATTCTGTCCAATACATCTGAAGTGTCAACATCAAAGTATGGCTTATATGCATTAACTGAGCATGCCCGAAACCAACCACTTTGCTGTGATTCATCAGAACCAGAAGCAGGCTTTGAAAATGTATCTGCAAAGAAAAGTTTAGTAGCCATTAACTTGTAGCATGAGTCGAAGTCCAGTCCATAAGACACTTTCATTTTGCGAAAATTTAGTTAAAATACGGATGACTTTCATAAATTTTCTGCAACATAGTAAAGTGTTGTAAGTAAGCCAAAAAGAATGTTCCAATCGAAGAAATCATCAGAACAAGGAATATCAGTATAATCACTTAATCATTATCATAGCATCCGATAAGATTTCCTAGGTTATCAACCAGCTCATCTCCACTAACATCATTTCTCAGCAGTTTATATTGGCATTACAAATGAACCACAGATAGAAGCGTAAGCTAAAAGCAAAATAAAAAAAATGCATATACTATCCGTTCTACCATAGGTCACTGATTCATCCCTACCCACATCAGACTACTAAATTGCATGATCTGGGATGAAGTGGAGGGAACTAAAACTATTTGTGAAACACCCATTTCTAGAGATGTAAATGTGCAACACAATTGAAATCACCAAGCAGAAACAATGTAAAATTGTCGAGTGTAAGTACATTACCATTAAGACCAAGTCCTGTCCTAATGGTCATACGTTGAGCGGAAAATTCATAAGCATTACCAAGAAAACAAAGAATATTCATAAATACCATCGGCATCACGCGGAGGGCGGGAGGCGCCAGAGATCTTTCCCTGAGCACTCGACGGAGGAAAAGTCTGTAGATTGGAATCTGCAAATTCAAATTAAAAAAAATACACCAATAATATATTACAGACAGAAATATTAAGAAAACAAATGTTTCTAAGGTCAAAAGGAAAAATAGAACTAAACCTGCGAAATGGACGGTGACATGACCTGGATCTGGAACGGCCTGTGCAGAGAAGAAAGTAAAGATCTGAAATCAAATACAATAATAGGAACAGAAGATAGACAAATAGAGACGACACTTACGGGAACAGATCCAGACACCTTTTGGTTATCAATGGTGGTGTAATTACCTCCTGACATCATCTTTTCCACAGATCTCGTGCCTCTCGCTTTTTCTACTTTCCCTTCTTCTTTCTCCCTCAGTTATCTGTTAACTTGTCTTTTATGGGGAGATAAGGCGCACGCGTCTGTATAGAGAATAGCGTAATGAATTCTTGGGCCGTTACTATCGTTCTCCAGATTCGGCTAAGTCGATCCAAACAAGAATTCAATTGTATTTAACCACTTCGAATATAATCGCAAGGGATCATATAACCTCTTCACTTTTTTTACTTTGCATAAAATTTCATTATAATAAAACAAAAAAGGTAAGGAGATATCACTCTTTGTTTAGTGCTTAAGGTTATATTTAGCCTTACAAACGTTAGAAGTTGAGAACATCCCTCTAAAACATCGTAAAGAAAAAGTTCATTGCAAAACTTGTGATTATCCTTGTCCACTAAGGCTAAGTTGTTGTCAACTGTTCTAGTTGAAGTTGATGAGTGGACTGCAATTAACGGTGTGTTTGGTTCAGTTTTTGGCAGGTAGAAAAGTACTTTTTTCTACCGCAAAAGCTATTTTTAGAAAAAAAATGAGTGTTTGGCTGTAAATTTCAAAAGCGCTTTTGGAGTAGAAATAACTTTTTTAAAAGCTGAAATACAACTTTTTTAAAAGCTCAAATTTGGAGTTTTTCAAAAAAGTACTTTTTCAGGTAGATTTTTTATATCAATTAATAAGCCTATTTTTAAATCTCTTTTATCCTTATGCTTTACACATAATTTTCACGATATCCATAAATACATCTTCACGTTTATTTTGAGATTTATATAATATTATTTGAATTTTTTATATATTTTAAT
>JAOTJB010000001.1:26873290-26885060 GCA_027123815.1 Erythroxylum minutifolium | reverse complement strand
ACATATAATCAACCATCAAATTCGTCAACAACACAAGCTACAATTCAGGAAACAAGTAAACTGAATATCAACTAATTTACGAAAATAAGTAGAAGAAGGAGCAAACTAGCGAGAACCAGCTTAAACTCTTAAACCCCACTTATCAATTCACTAACCTTAACAAAAGGGTGATTCTCGGGAGCACCAAACCGCCAAGACCCATGCTTCCTCTTAAACCCGACCCGGATAAGAAATCCCAGCCCCTTAACAAACAAACTGACAAACTTGGGGTCCGACCCTTCAAGCGCGGACTGTAGCTCGAGCAAACCTCGAGAAAGGTCCAACTTGAAGTCCGCCACGAGACAGCAGAGCTCGCGAACGGATTGGTCGACGACGGGCGGAGATGAGGAGTTGAGACACTGAGCAATGGCGTCTCTTCCGGGGGCGGAGTCCGGGTCCAAGTAACTTGGTGCGGATCGGAGTTTAGAGAAGATAGAGATAACAGCGAATTTTTGGATAGAAGGTTGGGGTACTCTGGTTCTCTCCAGTAGAGAAGTGTAGGACTCCATAACGGTTGATCTTGAGTTTGATTAAAAGTATGGGTTCAGAACTATAAAATAAATCAAGGGTAGGAAGATAAAGTTGGTTTAGATACATAATTTATACATTGCTTGAGAATTCCCTCTACATGGCTCCTCCAGTCAACGACACTCTTGACCGCGTCTGTTGAATAGGAGGATTTCGACAAAATGCCTGACAGGTTTCTTCCTTCTACAAATGGAGTTCAATGCATGGTTCCATTCTAAATTTCAGAGCTATTAGGAGGCAGCAATGTTTTCAACCCTACATCAGCCTATCTCCAGTGAAACCAAAAGCGCTAATTTCTTCTTTTAGTTAATCTTTATATATAAACTCTTTTTTTAAATATAATTTATATAAAAATAAAAGTTATAAATCTTATTTAAATTATTATATAAGTAATTAATACTTTTATATCGCATATCACACATGAATAACAATTTTTTAAAAACCGAAACAAAATTATAAATAGCAATTTTTTAAATACTGAAATAAAAGTTAAATTGATTAAAAGTTTGTATTAAATTATAATTTTTTAATCTATTTATTTTTTAATTATTATTATTATTTAATAATTTCAAATAAACTTTTAAATGAAATTTAATACAAACTTTTAAATTTTTAACAATTTAATTTTTGTTTCAAATTTTCATAAATAGCAATTTTTAAAAAATGAAATAAAAGTTAAATAGCTTAAAAGTTTGTATTAAATTATAATTTACAGTTCAGTCCAATGTGAGCGTGACCTTTTTCTAGTTAGAACATTAAGAGAACATTTTCCTAATAATACCCCTAGTGCAAGGGGACTCGATGCTCTTTCCCTAGTACGAGAGGATCGGAAAGAACACACCTCACCTTTCTCTAGTACGAGAGGATTGGAAAGAACACACCTCACCTTTCTCTAGTACGAGAGGATCGGAAATAATACTGTTACGGAGAAAACATGAAGACGACGATACGTGATAACGGAAAAATCGAATGAACGTTACAGTCGTTAAAGAAGGAACAATGCGCAACTTTTAAATAATGAGGGTCCATGGAAGTAGCTAGACGTAAGAGTAGAGTATCACGAATCTTATTTAAGCCAGATATGTGCAGCTTTAGGGGGCATGTTGATGTGATGAATTGTAATCCTTCTTTTTATCAATGAAATCTACGTCTCTCTCTCCTCTCTGATTTTATTCTCTTTCTCTGACAATTCGCAACCATCATACGGATTTTGTTAGCTCGTTTTTATTATACAACATCTGGTATCAGAGTGGTCGACCCTGTGAACAACAACGATGGCAGAAAGCACTATAGGCGCAGAGCTGCGTAGAATGGAAGAAAGCTTGAAAGGCGTGATGGAGAGGATGTTTTCGGAAATGCAAAACAGGACATAAAAAGTAGAAAAGGAGATGACAGAGTTACGAGCCTTACTCTTGCAAAATATCCAGAGAGAAGGAAGGGAAGCGGGAGTGACTAAAACTACACCACAAGGTAGTTTAGTAGGGCAGGAACGAGACGGGAATGTAGCACTCAGAATGAGTAGGATTGAGTTTCCACCCTTTGATGGCGAGAATGTTAAAATGTGGATATATCGATACGACCAGTTCTTTGTGTTGGATCAAACTCCTGAGAAGATGAAGGAGAGTGTAGCAATCTTGCATATGGATAAGCAGGCTCAAGAATGATATCGCTTGTACGTGAGAAATCGCAACCAAGCAGAAGTAGTGGAATGGGGGGAGTTCACTGAGGCATTGAAGTTCGCTAAGGCATTGAATCAACAGTTCGATTCTAAAATATTTGACGATCTGGTAGGAGAATTTAAGGAGTTAAGACAATAAAGATCGGTGCTAGATTACTGTGCACAATTTGATCATCATTCCAACAAGTTGACGTTACCTGAAGATTACTTGGTAGACTTCTTTGTTAAAGGCTTGAAGCCAGAGATTGGAGTCACGGTAAAACTACACGAGCCTCATTCGTTGCATCAGGCATATACGTTGGCTCGGAAACAAGAGGCAATCCTGAGATCCACAGGGAGCACTATGTTTAAAAATGAGTCGGTGACGAAAGGTACAAACGATAACGGCAGTTTTAACCTGAGTCCGAGAGTTTCACAGCCGGTGAATGTCACATGAAGATTACCATCCAATGGGTTACTACCCACTCCAACACCAACGTCACGATCGTCATCAACAATAAGAACTTCTAAACCACATAGGCGTTTCAATAGTTGGGAGTTCAATGAGAAAAGGGTGAAGGGTCTTTGTTTCTAGTGTGACGAGAAGTATAGTCTGGGCCACCAATGTATAAAGAGATAACTACAGTTTTATGCAATCATGGAGGAGGAGGAATGCGGGAAAACTTCTCCAAAAACGGAAGAGGATGAGTTGGACGGGGGTATCTAAGAAGAAGATAATCCGATAGTCTCCATGCAAGTCATGCTTGGGTTATCAGGGAACGTTGAGTTTAAGCAAAAGAGATTGGTCGGAAGGCATCAAAGACGAAAGATACACATACTAATCGATAATGGAAGCACCCATAACTTTGTGGATACGTCGGTTATTAAAAAAGGGGGATGCCAGCTTCTGAAGACGGAGCCTATCTTCATCACAATAGGTGGAGGACTACAACTAAGATGTAACCAGCATTGTAAAGGATTTACATCGACAATGCAAGGAGTGTCATTCACCATAGGCGCACTAGAATTGGCGTTAGGTGGGTGTGATGTGGTGTTAGGCGTTGAGTGGGCTGAACAATGTCCTGTGCAATTTCAGAAACTAAACAATGACATTCAAATGGGAGGGATGCTTGGTCACATTAAGTGGGAACCCGAAGGGAAAACCCGAGTTCTCTCTAGCGATGAATTCCAAAAATAGCTACATCGAGCAACAGGGAGTCAGTTACTCATGATGCAACTATCGACACCGATAGAATTTCAGTTGCAACAAATGCGGATGATGACGAAGCAATGGAGTGCGTTTGAAGAGATTAATGTAATATTGTCTGAATTCGCTAATGTTTTAAAGGAACCATCGGAGCTTCCTCCAAACCGACCACACAATCATCGGATAGTGTTAAAGGAAGGAGTTGACGCCATTAACGTCCGACCATACAGATACTCTGGAGTGCAGAAGGACATAATAGAACAAGCAGTTCAGGACCTTATGAAACAGGGTTTTATTCAACAAAGTTATGGACCATACGTGTTGCCGATGGTGTTGGTGAAGAAGAAAGATGATTCATGGAGAATGTGCGTCGATTATAGGGAATTAAACACACGGTAAAGGATAAGTTTTCGATATCACTGATTGAGGAACTGCTGGATAAACTGCATGGAGCGAGGTGGTTCACCAAATTGGACTTACATTCGGGATACCACCAAATTCGTATGCACTCGGAGGATGTGTCAAAGACCACATTTAGGACACACCTTGGCCATTACGAGTTTCTCGTAATGCACTTCGGACTGACGAATGTGCCATCGACGTTCCAAAGGTTGATGAACGAGTTGTTCAAGCCATACCTTCGTCAGTTTATCTTGGTCTTCTTCGACGACATTTTGATCTACAGTTTGTCATTACAGTCACATGTTCAACACATCTCTACAACCATAGAAACACTAAGGAAGAATCAGTTGTTTTTGAAGGGTAGTAAATGTGTGTTCGAGGCAAGGCAAGTGGAGTACCTAGGTTATACTATTTCAAAAAATGGGGTTGCTACTAATCACCGGAAGGTTAAGACAATTGAGGAATGGCCGATTCCCAAAGGGATTAAGGGGCTCTGAGGGTTCTTGGGAATTACGGGGTACTATCAGAGGTTTATTAAGGGACATGGATTATTGTCGAAGCCATTAACAGAGTTATTAAAAAAAGACCGAATGACTGAGGGTTTGGACAAAGGAAGAACATGGTGCCTTTGAGAAATTAAAAGCAGCAATCATTTTAACATTGGTACTGATGTTGTTTGATTTCTCAAAAACATTTGTTGTGGAGGCAGATGCCAGTGAACAAGGAATCGGGGCGGTCCTACAACAGGATGGCCACCTTATCGTGTTCCTTAGCAAATCGCTAGCAAGACGACATTGCGGCTTGTCAACGTATGAGAAGGAGTTTTTAGCAATAATCAAGGCGATTAAGCAATGGCATCATCACTTAAGCTGTAAACCATTTATGGTAAAAATCGATCGTCGGAGCATCAAATATCTGTTGGAGCAACGGTTGACAACTCCATTCCAGCAATCATGGCTTCCAAAGTTGCTGGGATACGATTTCGAAGTCCAGTATAGAAGTGGGAAGGAGAATAACGCCACTGACGCTCTTTCGAGGATCACGAGTGCGGAGCTTATGATGTTATCAGTATCGCAACTGCATGGTGAATTGTTGGAAGAAATAAAAAAGAGATGGGAAGAGGATCGGATGATGCAAGACATAATTTAGAAGTTACGAAATGGTACCCTAAAATCCAACGTCTATGAGTGAAAAAATGACTTGTTAAAATGGAAGGGTCGATTGGTAGTCGGTAATAACAAATCGTTGAGGCAACAGATCATTGAGATTAGCCATGACGAGGTAATAGGGGGCTATACGGGGGTGATGTCAACGACAAGGAAGATACAAAACATGTTCTTTTGGAAGGGGTTGGCCAGAGATGTGCGGAGATATGTTCAGGATTGTATGATTTGTCAGAGGAACAAACACGATAATTCAACATACCCGGGGCTCCTACAACCGATCAAGATTCCGAAAGGAAGTTGGAGGGAGATCAGCCTCGATTTCATTGAAGGGTTACCAGTTTTATCTCGGTAAAACATCCATATGTCGCCTGTGATATTGCGGAGTTGTTTATTACTAACGTGTTTAAGCTACATGGAATACCATAATCAATAATCAACGACAGGGATCCTGTTTTTATGAGTAAGTTCTGGCAGGAATTATTGAGGCTGCAAGGAGTGCGACTCAAATTCTCCACTGCTTACCACCCGTAGACTGACGGCCTCACCGAAGCAGTCAACAAAATTCTGGAGACATACTTACGGTGCTACTGTGGTGAGACCCCTCAACGATGGAGTGAATGGTTATCGTTGGCGGAATGGTGGTATAATACTACGTACCGCCCATCTATCGGATCTACACCCTTCGAGGTGTTATACGGCTACCTGTCGCCGGTTTACACACTGTATATAACTGGTGACTCAAAAGTGATGGAAGTAGATCGGGTACTCCAGGACCGTGAGGCAACAATCAACATAACAAAGTTTCACTTGCAGAGGGCGCAAAATAGAATGAAGCAATATGCAGATGCCAACCACTCGAAACGTGAATTTGAAGTTGGGGATACAGCCCTGCTCAAGCTGCAGCCTTACAGGCAGCACACTCTGCAAAGGAGAAGCAATCAGGAATTGTCGCCCTTATATTACGGACCTTACAACGTGATACAGAAAATGGGAAATGTAGCTTATAAACTTTAGTTACCGCCCATTTTCTTGATACATCCTGTATTTCATGTGTTGCAACTGAAGAAGGTAATAGGACAACGGAATAGAATCTCGTCAGAATTGCCAGAATTCATCACTCTGGTGGAGCGGATCCCCGTGGCAATACTGGACAGGCGCATTGCGAAGAAGCATAATAGAGTGGTGACTCAATTACTGGTGCAGTGGTCGACTGGAGGGAACATGGACACCCTTGGGAATACATTTTCGATCTCCAGAAGCGCTACCATAAATCAACTTAGTGGACGGACGTTAAGGGGAAGGGGATTGTTACGGAGAAAACATGAAGACGACAATACGTGATAACGGAAAAATCGAATGAACATTATAATCGTTAGAGAAGGAGCAAAGCGCAACATTTAAATAATGAGTAGCTACACATAAGAGTAGAGTATCATGAATCTTATTTAAGCCGGATATATGCGGCTTCAGGGGCCATGTCAATGTGATGAATTGTAATCCCTCTTTCCATTAATGAAATATATGTCTCTCTCTCCTCTTTGATGTTATTCTCTTTCTTTGACAATTCGCATCCGTATGATTCTCTGACAATTCACATTATTCTCTTTCTCTGACAATTCGCATCCGTATGATTCTCAGACAATTTGCAATTCGCAACCGTCATACAAATTCTGTTAGCTTATTTTTATTATACAACAAATACACCTCTAACGCTGGATAATCAAGTGCACAGCGGATAACTGTTGAAAATATAATTTAATACAAACTTTTTAACTTTTTAACAAATTAACTTTTATTTCAGTTTTTTAAAAATTGCTATTTATAAACAATTGAAATAAAAATTAAATTGTTAAAAGTTTAAAATTTTGTATTAAATTATAATTTAAATATAATTAATAGAGATTATATTCATTTAAAAGTTTATTTAAAATTATTAAATAATAATTAGTAAATAAATAAATAAAATAAAATATTAGAAAAAAGATCAATTAACTAACAAGTAGGGAACAAACAGGAAGAAAAATCAATCAATTAATTTATAAAGTAATATAACGTAATCTTACCCTTAACTAATAAATAGATTGTTTTATTAATTTATAATTTTTTATAAATTTTTTACAGTTTTCGACTTTTTATCATTAATAAATAATTAATATTTACCAAAAAACTTTAAAAATTAAAAGAATCTAATTATAATATAATTACATTTAAATTCTTTCAAATTTTTTAAATTCGTTACTAAACTTGCTTTTGTCACTAACTTATTTTGTACAGACACGAGACATGAGCGAGTTCTGATATGCCCGAGGCCGAGTTTCACTGTGCTTCGCCTGAATACAAATTCCGATATGAAATTCGGCTCTCATGGCAAATCATCCGAGGTAGAGATTTAACATTGTTCATTTATCCTATTCGAGGCTGCCCGATCTCATACGTATTTAGTTTGCTTATAAATTATATCTTCTTTAACAAAGCCTGTTGCACTTGTGTTCGCACTCAATTCTGTAAGTTTGTGTCTTAATGCTCATGAATTTTCTGTTTCCAATGCCTGATGTTCAAGCTGATTTAGTTCAGGTCGGAGGAAAACTGTGATCCCACAAGGAGAAAACATACAAGTTTAGGCAATGAAATTCAACAATTCAGACCAAAAAGACAACACCAACTCTACATGAGATAAAAACAAACAACTCAAACATAAACGCAACCCCCTCCCTTTCACTTCCCCTCATGTTGTGCCTTCCTCTGAATTTCCTGCCCAACTTCCTTAGTCTTCTGTCCAACGAAACCAGCCATGTCCTGCATGCGCCTCTTTGCGAGGTCAAGCTGCTCCGGCACGGTCTGACCGGCCAGTCGGAGATAGTTCAGGACCCATGACAGCGACGTAAGTCCTGTGAGCCCGAAAGCCCCCGAGGTCAAGAACGAAGTGACAGCAAAGGCAAGGACAAGAGCAGCAGGGACAAGAATGGGACTGAAGAGTAAGAACAGGGGGGTGGCGATGGCAAGCCCGATGAGGGTTCCGACGAGTGTTATACCTGCAAGTGCGAGAAGACCACCGCCAACTGGAAGCATGGTCACCACAGCCAAAACTTTCGAAGCTGATGGGCCTCGCGGTTGTTGAGGAACAGGACCACCCTTGAAGCCGGCTTCGAAGCGGTGGTGTGGGTGAACCTGGACTTGATGCGGCGGTGTACGGTCAGCCATTGTTGTTGATAACTTCAAAGCTTGTCAAATTGGGAGACACAGAGAGATAGGAGAGAAGAGGAGATGGTAACAGAGAGAGTTTGGTGCTGGAGATTTAAGGAGGAAGAGGTGTTCTGCATGATGACACGTAAGTGGTGAGATGGTGAGCTAAGGCTTTGCATGAGAAACAAGTTTCAATGCTTCTGAGGAGGGTAACTTTATCTTCTCTTTTCAACTCTGTACAATTTGTCGTCTTGTTCCTTTGGTTTCACACGACATGAAACTACGGTGAGCTTATAATGTTTTATTATCACCGTCATTTGCCTTTTTCATTTTATTAAATCAGGCACAGGAAGCTATAGATTAACAAGAAACTGCAATTATATTATATAGAATGAGAATAATATTCAAGAGACGTGGATGTAGGTCGGGTCCTTTTGTCCCGAACTCGACTAGGTGTTCGAGTTTGATAATTGTGTGTCGGGTCTTTATATTGAAAGTTCGCATAAGATACACAAATTAGCACAAGTTCAGCCTATTAGAAATTGGAATGGCAAAATTTGATCTTTTCAGTTTGGTCCAACCTAAATTAATCAGGTTTTGAATGGGTTCAAATTTTTAAAAATTCTAAAATTTGGGATGAGTTTTGGCTTTGTCTATCCGATTCAGCCCACCCCGACTCAATTTGAAGTTTGAAATAAAAAAGATAAAATATTGTTTTAAATAAAATAATATCATTTTTAATTTAGGGTTAATTACCCAAAAAGTTCAAACTTTCTTCAATTTTTAATTATAGTCCGAATTTTAAAAAGTAACAATAAAATGCTTAAACTTTCAAATTTTTTTCAATTCTAGCCGGTTAAGTTACAGCTTGAGAATGACGACCAAGTGGGTGAGATTGTCTCAGTTTTGTTGAAACAACGCCGTTTTACTATTATCAAGAAATGACGTTGTCTCACTAGTTAGGCTGACTTCTCCTAATGACGTTGACGTGTCTAAGTAGTGAGGGTTTGTTAACACATCGCGGTGTCATATTAGTAAATATAACAATGAGATTAACATCAGACTAGAATTAAAAAAATGAAAGTTTAGGAATTTTATTGCAACTTTTTAAAGTTCGAGCTATAATTAAAAAATGACTAAAAGCTCAAATTGGGGCCTAACTTTTTTTAGTTTGATCAGTTTGGGACTTAAACTTGTAACTTGCTTAAAGAATGTCTAAAATTTCACGAGTCTACTCAATTTAAGATTTGTTTGGACAAAAATTAGAAAATGTTTTACACGTGTCATTACAATGTACAACGTGACATCATTAATATTTTTTTAAATGTCACATTTAAAAAAGTAAAAGCCTTTTTTTAAACCCTAATTTTGTAAATTTCCTAAAGTAAAAAAAGAGAAACATAAAAGTTACAGAAAACCCTAATTTCCCACCGCCTTTCCTCTTTGACGTATCTTCACCATTGGCCATTTCGCGCTTCAGTCTTTGTGCAAGGGTTGTCATGCTTGATTCACGCATCAAAAATGTCCCCCGATCTGTGCGTTTTTCTTCATTGAAGGGGTTATCTTGCCTTGTTGACACATCTTCACCGTCGCATAATCTGAGCTCCAATCTTCATTGAAGGGGTTGACTTACCCGATTCGCGCATCATCTTTTGAAACTAAGGTAAGTCTTAGAATTTAGTATTAGCCATAAACTTAAAAGCGGTAAATCGTTTAATGATAATATTGGTAAAAAGAAGAAAGTGCAAAGGTTAAAGAAGCCTGAGGAAGATAGTATGAATGAGATGGGTAGAAGCAAATTGGTATTAGTTTCATCTTCAACTGAAAATGTTAAGGAGCATTCACCTTGAACCACTATCAAACCATAGAAGTTACCCATTCTATAACCTCATATGTTAAAGAAAATAATAGAAAATTTCAAGTACGAAATATTTTTAAGAAGTTGCATATTAATATTCCCTTCATGTACCAAGTTTTTGAAGAAGATTATCTCTAAAAAAATAAAATTGAGGGTTATGTTATGTTCCTTTAACCAAGGAGTGTAGTGTAACTTGCATGACCAATTACCTGTAAAGATAAAGGATCTTGTGAGTTTTATGAGTCCATACCATTTTAATGCTTCTAATGTTATTAATTGTTTATGTTTGCTAGTGTTAATCTAATGACTTTATCACTTTTTAAGTAACTTAGAATAGGTGAGCTTAATCTTACCATGGTGTCAGTCTAACTTGTGTATTGGTTTATAAAGTACCTAACTAGGGTAATGGAAGATCTTGCTAAAGTAGAAAATTTCATCTTTCCTATCAATCAGAGCACAATAGAAAAGTAGTTGATCCCACTAAATCTTAATTTGATGCTTTGTAATAGATAAAATCTGTTGCCCTCCTACATCCTTTTTCTTTAAATGTTAAGTGGTTGTTCTATTAAAGGAAAAGTTAACTTGTGACACTTGCAACTCTAGTCTGATTACTAAAAATTAGAAAAAAAGATTCATTTTAAAGAAACAAAATGTTAACTTTTTAAGGGTGACTTATTGATTAGTTTCCAACATTATTGGTGCATAAGTCTAACATGTAGTCCTTTATTTCAATTAAGGGTTTTATTAAGGGAAGAAACATTATTAGGAAAAAAAAAGAAAATATCAAGTAAGAAGGAAATGAATTGTGATCATATAGAGAAATAATCTTTTTTAGAGTTACTCTTAGATCCTTATGTATGTAGACAAACCATATGGATGTATAGTCATTGCCTATGGTCTGAATAGAATTAAGGTCTCAAACATTCTGTCTATGGACTAAATTATTCATCTCTCAATAAACTTGCTTTAAGGGAGGACTAAGTTTTTTCCTACTTCTTTTATAAGTCCAATTATGCACTCCAAAGAAATTCCTTATAGTAAAAAATCATAGATATCTATTATTGAATTGACTCTCTATAAATTATTTTAAATGAGACTTTAATATAGTGCTCCCTTATACTCTTAATCTGAAGGGCATATTTTTAAAGTAATTCAATGAATATTTTAGGATTTGTGCTAATCACATAGAAGCCACTGATATAAAGTATAAAGAAAATTTCTTTAGTTTGAGTAATTAAAAAAATTGAAAATTGGCACATAAGAAAAAATCTAGATGGGTTTTAGTCACTAATGACTGGTTGGATGAATTTCTACAAAGCAAAACAATCCTTAGTAGCCCTCTCTTCTTAGATCATTCTCCAAGTATCATTCAAAACTTAACCACAAGTTAGTATAGGAAAGCTCTCCTTCACTTAATTGAATACCTTAGATCATTTGTTTGTTTCTATTGTTTGCAGGCTCTGTTTTGTGTTGAAGAGTGTCCATAATCATCTGACGTCCTCCTTCTTTGTAGATTGCAATTATCCGTCTATCTAGGTAAGTCGTCCAACTAATGTCTCCAATATGTTTTGCTTTACTAGTGGAAGTATTTGTGAGGAATTTTTTTTAATTGCAAATGAGGTATTGTTTTTCTGTTGTTGTTTACAATACTTGGAGTATCATTAATGATAATATAAAGCTCTGATTTGACATTCTAGTAGTGACTTAAATGTTAAAGACTCTAATTACTA
>JAOTJB010000001.1:26860954-26873190 GCA_027123815.1 Erythroxylum minutifolium | reverse complement strand
AACATTCTAACTTTGTCTCTTCCTTTTCCTGGAGTTGGTCATTTCGGTTTTGCATAATGACATTTGATAAGGTAACTATGAGGTTTTACCATACAGGGTGTTTTATTAATGTGGCTAATAATGTTTGATATGATGGTGGTTTTGTGGATAAAATTCAATTTAATCCTAACTAACTGAGCTATTTTGAACTGGTTGATGTACATAAGAGAAGTGGGTATAACAATATGAAAAAGATATTTTATCTTATGCCTGGTTTTGAACTATGTAATGGTTTGAGGGTTGTACAAGATGAAGCTAATCTGTTAGATATGGTTAGTCAGATGATGGGTACAAGTGGTATTGATATTCATATTAAACATGGTGTGGATACCCCTATTGAAATGATCGAAGATGGATGTAATGAGGTTAATCAGGGGAATGTAGTTGAAGATAATGGTAAGGATGTTAATAATGAGGGGTTTGGAGGTAATGTAGGTAATTTAAACAATGTGTCAAATGTGGATGATGAAAATGATGCAGATATGGAGAATGAAGATGATACAAATATGGAGGTTGAAGAGGATGAAGAGGATTTAGAGCAAGAAGATTAAGTTAATAGTCTGAATGAAGATGATGGAGATAATGGACAACATGAAGTTGATACAGGTGATGCAGATAAGGTAGTCTTATTTTAATATTATGACAGTGATGAATATAGAGAACTTGTTAGTGATTTAGATGATATGGTAGATGATGCTACTAGGAGGAAAAGGAAATACGCTGCTTATGATGAAAATGCAATTAAGCCTTATATTGAAGTAGGGATGATTTTTCTTAATCATTTAAATTTAAGTGTGCAATGAGTTTGTTGTCTGTCAAAACAAAAAGGGTTGTCATGTTTACCAAAAATGAGACCAAATTTTTCCAAGTTAAATATAGGACAGAGAAATGCTCTTGGTATATATATGGAGCATTTGATAGGAAGCTATAGTCATTTCAAGTTAGGAAATTCAGGAACAGTCATGACTGTAATAGGGTATATACAAATCTTAGGAAGAATACTAGTATCTTATCTGACTTGTTGAAGGATAAGTTTACAAAGGAGCCTTTTTTGAAGAATGATGATATCAAATTTTATGTTAAGGATTGTTTAGGTGTTGAAGCATCCATGAGTATGGTTAGAAGAGCAAAGAAAAAAATAGTAGATAATGTTGTGATCAACATTGAAGAGGAGTTTAAGAAGCTTTAGTCTTATGCTGAAGTGATTAGGCAAACCAATCCAAAAAGTATTGTTACATTGATAGTGTCTCGGCCAATTCCAACATCTCCACCTATATTTGAAAGAATGTACATATGTTTAGAAGCTAGTAAACATGGAATTAGGCATGAATGCAGGCATTATCTTAGCCTGGATAGATGTTGGCTGAAAACTAAAACTAAGGGTGAACTTTTATGTGCTGTGGGAAGAGATGGAAACAATCAAATATTCCCTATTGCTTGAGTTATGGTTGAAGTTGACTCGACAATCACTTGGAAGTGATTTATTGAAAGGCTAAAAGAATATTTACCTCACTTGGGCTTCAGATTTGGTTGGACTATAATGACTGACCAACAAAAGGTAAAAGTTTCACATGAGTTTTATTTTACTTTCATTGAGAGTGTAATTGTTATAAAATATGCATATTTGTGTCCATATGCCTATTTAAATGGTTATGCTTTTCCTTGTAGGGACTTGATAGAGCCATTGTCAATTTGTGTCCAAATGATGAGCACATGTTTTGGTTTAGACATGTTTATATGAATTGACATGGAAAAGGACATAAAGGGGAAGAGATGAATGAGCACTTTTGAAAAATTGCAAAATCCTTCACAGTAAGGGAATATGAAGAAAATTTGGATAAGCTTAGAGCCAAGAATGAAAGGGCAGCAGTAGATATTGAGAGATATGCATAAATTTAGCAATTGTGCAGGGCTTTCTAGAAGGAAGATTCCATAATTGAGTTGGTTGACAATAACTTATATGAGGCCTTCAATAAGACTCTGTTGATGCAAGGAAAATGTCATTTTTGGGGTTGTTTAAGCATATTAGAAGAGAATTAATGAAAAGAATTGTGAGAAAAAGGAAAGAAACTACTAAGTAGAAGGGAAATTTAGGGCCAAGAATATAGGAAGCAATTGAGAAGAGTCTCATGATTGCTCAACATTGTTAAGTACATCATAATGGAGAAGGAGGGTATAAGATTGATCATGGACAAAACAGATATGTGGTAAGGCTTCAAAACAAAATATGTTCTTGTAGAAGATATACCCTCTCTGGCATTCCTTGTGCACATGTCATATATGCTATTAGAGACAATAGGGTTAATATTGAAGAGTATATTTCTAGTTGATTATAGAAGACTGAATATGTCAAAGCATATGGGAAGGCAGTTCAACTGATGCCTAGTATGAAAGACTGACTCATTAGCAATGATGAAACTATTAGGCTACCAGAATTCAAACAAGGGTCTGGTAGGTGTAAAACAGCTAGGAAAAAGGCCATTGATGAGCCTCAAAAGAATACAAAAGTAACCAAAAAGCATAATACTGACCATGTGTCTAGGAGGGGCATGATCATGACATGCAGCAACTGTCATACAAAAGGACACAACAAAAAAGGTTGTCCTTAGAAAGGTAGAGAGATAATTTCTACGCTATTTTGTCTTTTTTGTGGTAAAACTAAGATTCTTTTCCATAGTAGTAGTAATCTTCTAGGTTTTTGTTCCATTCTCACTGTTATCAATAGCAGGTTCTAGCTCAGTTTCAAAATCTGAACCCAAACCAGTCAACTCATTTCTATATAAATCAAAACACAACGAGCTCATAGTCAACCCCAAAAAATATATCTACAGTTCAAACTAACACTGACATCTCATTAAGTGCCTCTAAATCTGCATCTAACAATGCTGAAAGGAGAAAGAAAGGTAAAAGAAGAGCAAGTGCCTCTGCTTCTGCCTCTGCCTCTGCCTCTGCCTCTGCTACTGTGTCTGTATCTGCTGGTGCCACAACTGCTTCAAATAATGCCAACACCTCAAGTACTACTCATGTATGTGAAAGTGTAAATGCAATAGCCTCAATTATTCTCTCAACACCTGAAGGTGCTTTAGAAATAACAAATATCTGTACATCTTTAATGGCCACCACAAAAACCAAACCAAAGGGAGAAGATGGCCTAGTTATGGTGCTGCAGATGATGGAAGCAAATTGAGGAAGTTTGGTGGTGGCAGATGTAGTCGAAATTCTCAAACGAAAATTACCAAAAAAAGGCATGTCACATACTCTTCTTTTCAATAAGAAGCAGATAAGAAGTTTTAGAAACGGATGGAAGGGATGGGGATATACACAAACAAAACCACAAGGTTACAAATGCTAAATGTAAGTGTTAAATATTTACATTCTAATTAAACATTAATTAATTCATACAACTTAACAATGTTTGTATTTTATCTACAACCTAAAAGGAGAAGTCAAAGACTACTATACCTTGGGCATAAATCAGTAAAGAGGAAGGAAGTTGTTACCACGCATGTGAATCAAAGCCAAGAAAGTCAAACTGCATCTTTAAAGGGAAAGAAGAAAATGTAAACTTTAACATTTAATTGTTAGTGAACTGAACAATTTTGTGATATTTGTGTACTGAACAACAACAAATTGTAAGGATCTTGTTGGCATTTACATGTTATTAACCAAATAATGTAATGACTACCAATTCAGTTTGAATTGCATTTCTTTTAGGTTTTTTCCTTTTTGTTGAAGTTCATGAATGAGTTACTAAGAGTGATGGAAGCTTAGTTGGAATTGTCACATTCTCTGCAATGTTAAAAGTTTTCGAAGAAAGCTTAAAGTATGTGGTATGAAAGAGATGATAAGCTTTTTGTAGTAATGTGTTGGCCCCCTTTATTTTCATCATTTAGTATTGAATTGAGATCAGATCATCAAGTAGCCATTTTATGTAGTATATCATAAACCAATCAATGTGAATTGCATTTCTTTTAGATTTTTTCCTTTTCATTGAAGTTCATGAATGGTAGAACATGTATATTGTTAATACAAAAAATTGGAATTATAGGTTTATTAAACATCTTTGTCTCCTCATCAATAATTTGATAACTTATAAAATAACTTAGCAGTTGTGTTAATCATTGGAGCTAAAGTACGGATGACATTTTTTATAGTAGTCAATTATTGCCTCTTTTAACTCCTTTTGACTACTAACCAATACTCCATCTCTATTGATTAAAGATCCTATTTTGCCACTAATCCTCCTTATCACATATTGAAACAACAAACATCTTTAGGCTAGTACATTAAACATTTTTAGGCTAGTACATAAAATATCAAACATGTTTAAGCTAGAACATCAAATTACGAATACAACAAATTTTGAAACATCTAACAATTGCACTTTCCAACATCAGGCTAAGTGAATTACGTTTACACATTGTTCTAGTACATCGAATCATTTCCAGGTAAGGCTTTAAAGGTACAACTATTGTTTATTGCCTTCATTATTTAGACTAACACACATAAACAAAACTATTAAACACAAGCTTAAAAAAGTAACAAATTTCCAACACTTTGCTGAATGTGTTTCATTACTACTCCTCTTAGCAACTAACTCATTCTTCAACTTCAAATTTTCTGCAATCCTTTCATCTTGCAAAACATATACTGCATTCTCTCTTAACTCTTCCACTTCATCCTTCAATAGATTACTTTGACGATATAGCATCTTCTCTCTATTTTTCAGCTCTAAAATAATATATCTTGAGCTTGGACAAAATCTTTGATCATGTCATTCATAAAATATGCAAACATTTTCACTATATCATTAAAGAAAAAACAGTAATTCCTTAATGAAATATACGAACATATTTAGTTAAAACAATATAAAAATGTACCAAAATTACCGAAAAGAGTCGATAGCCATAAAACCTTATTCCTGAATTTTCATCAATCCTTGAAGTCCATTAAGGTGCTTTCAAGTTACAGTAACAATATTTAGCCTCTTCTTCATAATCCCATTTAATTAGGTAAGTTGAAGAAATCAGCTTGTATGCCCTCAAATCAAGCTTAAGATCCGTCCCTCTACTGCCAAAGATGAAAATTTCAAAAATCTTAACCCAACACAAAATTACAACCAAGAAAACAACAAACGGAATCATCTAATCAACCTCGTTACCTTGAAGAACAACTACTTGCGCTCATTCTCAAGTATTACAGCACAATGTTGTAATATTGATTGTGCAACCACTGATAGCTAAATGATGTTTACAAAACTTCCTAAGAATCTGCATCTCTTCTATGAATGCCATACTTTATCTTAAACCCAGTAGATAGAGATAAACAAAATATGGATAACTACCAACAAAGCTAAACCAAGTGACATAACTAATATCCTGCGTACAATGTCAAGTAGATGGGGAAAAGAAAACTTAATCATATCCTATTTATAAATGTATAATAGAATTGCACATGAAAACAATTATAATCTACATGTTATTCAACCTTATAATCAAACTCATTTAAAGAAGATAAAGTAATTTACCTAGATGTAACATTGTTGACAAAAATTTCCATAAAAAGGGAAATAATGCAAAGGAATAAAGTGAAGATTCAAACATCATAAATTATATACAAAAATTAGAAGGGAGCATGAGTCATTACCTACTTGGGTCTTCAATCAGAACACATATAAAACCTAACCACTCATTCACCTCCAACGCTGAAAAAGAAAGCTCACACTACATAAAAGGCATAAGTGAGATTGGAGTGAAGGCACATGCATGAAGTGATGATGTGTGCAGGGATTGAAGTGAAGCCACAATCAAGAGAAGATAAAGAGACTGAAAAAGGCTTTTGAAAAAAATGGTTGATTTAGGGTTGACAAGTATAAATTTAAATGAAATTATTTTTTTCTTAAATTCCACTTGGCCTGAACAATAATTTATATGTTCTTAACGTGACATCTAAAAACTAACTAACATGCATGTAACGAGGCGTGTAAAACACATCATAATTTCTGTCCAAAAAAGCCTTAAATTAAGCAGACTCGTGAAATTTTAGACTTTCTTTGAGTAAGTTACAAGTTTAAGTCCCAAACTGATCGACTCAAAAAGGTTAAGCCTCATTTTGGGCTTTTAGCCTTGAAAATTTGAGAAAAGTTTGGGTTTTTTTAAAGATAATTAACCCTTAAATTTTTTTAAATAATATATATATATATATATATATATATATATAATTGGGAATTAGCCGAGACTTGAAATCTTGAGTTCGATCAAATTTTATATTAAACTCAAAACTAAACACAAAATTTCTGAGAACTTATACCATGTCAAACCTACTTAGACATAATTTAATGTTAGCATATTTAGTCTAATTAGGGATGTTAAATTTGGACCTGCCTAATCAGATTTTGGCCTGGGTTAATTGAGTCACGGACCGATCCAATCGGGTGGCCTGACCTTTACTTCAAAATCATTTTTAACGTTTTTCTTTTAAAAAGCCTAGGCTATGGGCCAATTAGCCTGTGGTCGGGTCGCGGGCCACCCTAGCTCGTGGTCGACTCATTGACATTCATAAGTCTAATTTTAATTATACTCAAATTTTGAATATTTAAATTAATCAATTTGATAAAAAATTTTCCACTAATTATGAAAAGTTGGTTGGATTTAACATAACCAATAAGTTGCTATAATTGTAATTAAACTCAGTTGTAAATTAAAAATCTTGATTTAATCATTATTAATCATATTAACACTTTAAACATATTAATTCCGAAATTATAAACTATATTCAGCCGAAATTTGCAATTCTTTAATTTTTTAAAGGAGAGTGTTGTGGGCATTTAAACTAAAGCATATCTAAATAGTAATTATAAATTAAAATTAAGATGCTAAATAAACTTATAATAATGGTCAAAACCCTAAGCTGTGTCTTCTTGTCATAATGATCCGTCGCTGCGTTATTAGATGCATGAACAAGAAGGTCAATTTAAAGAAGCGAACTCAAACGGGCTTGTAAGTTCGGCACGTGACATTAGTGATAGGCCTCCAAGCCTAAGTCCAACATAAACCAAAGAAAATAAGTTCAAAATGTACTGAAAAAGATGAGACAATCATCAATTTGGTGTCAATCCTTTTTTAATTTCCTTTAAAATTTTGTAATTTATTAACTTTATATTTCTTATAAAATTTAATTTAAAATTCAATCAATCAATTTCTTTTTTGTCAAAAAACAATTTTTAACTTTATTGTTTAATTCAAATTTTTTCGTCAAGGAGTTATTATCGACATTTAGAAGAATACATATATTAAAACGTACTATGTTTCAATTCTTTAAATTTGCATCACTATTATTATGTCTATAAATATTTTAAATTGTATTATGTTATGTTTGATAAAAACTTGGAAATGAATCTCTTCTAGAAGATCATTTGAGAAGAAGAAATATAGCGTAAGTGTACTTGAATCCATAAGCAAAACGAAAGAAGTATTAGAACAATTGCTTAAAAATTGTTCTAATACGTCAATTAGGCACTGCAACTATTTAAAAAATCTAATGGGTGTAATTACTAATTTAGCTTCTCATTAACTTGTTAATTACATCTTAATAATTCTAAACATGTTTCTATATTAATCTCCAAACTTTTATATTAGATGACATGGACCCTCAAATAAAATTAGATCTGTTTAATTAGGTCTTTAAACTTTATAATAGAGATATGTTTATGATTATTTACTACAATGTGTGTACATCTACATGTCTATATGCTTTTGTAATTATATATTGCATATGGTGCATAGTTTAAAATTCTAACAATCTCCCACTTACAACGCACATTCATGTATTCACACAACCAACCCACCAATCATATACAAATCTCTATAACCAATCTTGATATGTATAAAAATGAAGATATGCCATCTAAATCGATCTGGCCATCAGTTTCAACATCAGAAGGACTAAAGGGGCAATCGTTGTCTTTTTTGCAACTAAACCCATCATGATTTCATGCGTTGATTTAAACGACATAAATCAAATGATGATGTATATCATAGAAATTACACGTAATGTGATCTATACATACTTATTTCAAACTGGTCCAACTTTAACCAAATGAGATCGGATTTCAAAGTAAACCTTATAAAACTAGAGACAAATTGAATATTCCAATAATTTCATGACATCAAATTTAGTATCAAGCATAAAGAACACAATATGAACTGGTAATAAATTAAATAGCATCAAATGTATCAACACCTATATAAGATACATGTTCATGAAAGGCCTTGGCCTTAGTAAGCGGATCCACAATCATAGAGTTTGTTCCTATAAACTCAATACTAACAAAACCACAATGAACTCTTTCTTTCACAATAAGAAACTTAATGTCTATACATTTAGATATATAAGAGCTCCTGTTGCTATTTGAATACAAGATTGCTACTTTATTATCACAGTATAACTTGAGTGACCTTTCAATATTATTAACTATTCGTATTGTCGGGTAATGAAATTGCATAGCCATATAGCATGATTGAATTCCTCATAATATGCAATAAATTCAGCCTCCTTAGTGGAATATGCAATGAGTGTTTGCTTGGGCCTCGTCTAAGAAATCACACCTTCGGTCAATAAAAATATATAATAAGATGTCGTTTACAACTATTGTGTCATCCAAAGTTGGAATCAGAAAATTCAATGATCTCAAGTTTGTTTAACCTCTTATACGTGAGCATATAATCATTAGTCTTCTATAAATATTTGAAATTTTGTTTTCCTAGTACCCAATGTTCTCTTCCTGGATTGCTTTGATATATGTCAAGCATTCCAACAACATACATAAGGTCAGAGTGAATACAAACCTGTGCATGTATCAAACTCCCTACTGCCAACATGTAAAGGATATTTTACATAAACTTGGATTCTATTTCATTATTTAGACACTGCTTTAGGCTAAATGTATCTCCTTTAAACATAGGGGTATCATAAGGTCTATAATTATGCATGCCAAATCGATGCAATATCTTTTCGATATAGCTTTTTTGTGATATTCCTAGAATTTCATATGAATAATCACAGTATATCTAGATCTCTAATATGAAGGATGCTTTACTAAAATCTTTCGTTTTGAATTGCTCCAAAAGAGATCTCTTGGTTTCTTGAAGTAATTCCACATCGCTACTAACAAGCAAAATATCATCCACATATAGGACCAAGAAAATTCATCTACTGCCACTTAACTTATGGTACACATAATCTTCAAAAGCGTTCACTTTAAAGCGAAATGAGAGAACAACTTAATCAAACTTTTGGTACCATTAACGGGAAGCTTGATTGAGCCCATAAATGGATTTCTTAAGTTTACAAACCAATTGGTTAGTTTCCTAGGAGGCTAACGCCTTTGGTTGTTTCATATAAATTGTTTACTCAATATCTCCATTAAGAAATTGCCTTTAGATCCATCTAATGTAGTTTAAGATCAAAACACACTACAAGTGCAATAATAGTCCTAAACGAGTCTTTCGATAAAACTAGAGAGAAAGTTTCTTTACAACCAAGGCCTTCCCTTTGAGTTAATCCTTTGACGACAAAATGAGCCTTATATCTCTCCACATTGCCTTATGAGTCTTTTTTGGTCTTAAAAATCAATTTACAACTAAGGTTTCACACCTTTAGGAAATGGGACAAGATCCCAAATGTTGTTGTCTCTTATAGATTGCATTTCCTTACCCATGTTCATTAATCCACTTATGAGACTTGGAACTTTTAATTCCTTCTTAAAATGTGAGTGGATAATCTCCCACTAAGTCAACATTTTCCTC
This sequence comes from Erythroxylum minutifolium, assembly GCA_027123815.1. Taxonomy (NCBI): domain Eukaryota; kingdom Viridiplantae; phylum Streptophyta; class Magnoliopsida; order Malpighiales; family Erythroxylaceae; genus Erythroxylum; species Erythroxylum minutifolium. The sequence continues at coordinate 26,863,345 of JAOTJB010000001.1, read as the reverse complement.
ATGTTCTTAAAGAAATATAACATAACCATATGAAATTTCACTTCTCACTTCCCTCGTGGATTTTCTTAAAAGCAGTGGTTCTACTTGAATTTAAATTTGTTGAGTTTCATCCTCATGCTCCCCATGAACAATGGTCTGAGAAACGATCATATGATTTTGATAGATAGGATGCTCAACATTATCATGTATTTATATTGGATGTTGTTGAATCATGTTAGGAATTAAAACTTGATCATGATCAACAATAACTACAAAAGAGGATCATTGACTGACTTCTCTTCAAATACAAACTCATTACTTTATCTTCCTCCCAAAATCAACATCCTTAAAGAACTGGGCATTTTCCATCTTAAAGAATGTTTTTATTTTAAGATCATAGAATTTAAATCACCGTGATCTTTTAGAGTATCCTGCAAAATAACTACTAGTAGCTCTTGCATCCAGTCCCTTTTCATTTAGTTTATAGGCCCATGCCTCAACTAGACATCTCCAAATGTGTAAATGCTTTAAGATAGATATCTTACCCGTCCGTAACTCGTAAAGGTTTCTATTTGAAGATTTTGTAGGAGTTCTATTCAGTATGTACATTGCGGTCTTTAATGTGTTCCCCTGTAGTGAGTAAGGTAAAGTTAAGGGTTATATTTTGTCTATCTACTACACCATTCACATTTGGAGAACTCGATATAATGGATTAGGGGACAATCCCACACTCACTTAAAAATCAAGAAAATTGACCCAGACATTGTTCACCTGATTTGTCGTACCTTTTGTAATGTTCATTGCTGCAATAAGTTCTTATGGCCTTAATAGTTTCACTAAGTTGATTTTCAACTTTGTTCTTAAATAACTTTAAAGTGTCTAGTGCTGGCAACTTTTCATTAATTAAATATAGGCATCCATATCGAGGGTATCATTTATAAACGTGATAAAATATTGTTGAACATTTCATAAAACTGTAGGAAATGACCCATAAATATCCATATGTATCAACTTTAAGATATCCTTAACTCTCTCAACCCCTATTTTTTTCTTGTTTGAAGTTTTGCCCTTTATGCACTCAACAAAAACATCATAATTTGATTTATCAAGTGTTTCAAGATTCCCTTTTGACACAATCCTGTCAATTCTCTTTTTAGAGACATGTCTCAAACGCTTATGCCATAATGATAAAGAATTCTCAATCAATAATTTGCATTTAGAACCTTTGGTTCAACATTATGGGACCCAGTATATGAATTTACTGTATCAAGTGAATAAAGGTTATTATGATCAGATAAATTACTGGTTCCAACAAGCATAAACTTAAAATAAGCATTACATTTTATGTTTCTAAATGAATAAACATCAATTTTGTCCAATACATAAATTGAAACCAAATTCTGCTTGGAAGATGGTACAGTAAATATGTTCTTTAAGTCTAAATAGAAACTAGTCTGTAATAACAACCAAAAAGTTTATATGCCTAAAACTTCATTGGTTTTCCAGCTTCCATTTATATGTATTTCTTATCATCACTAAGCCTTCTATAATTCAGGCAAACTTGCATAAATATCCTTATGTGATTCGTTGCACTAGAATCTAACCACCTAGTATATCTCGGTACTGAAACCAATTTAACTTCAGTATAAACAATGAGTAAAAGACATATCTCTTTCACTCGCCAAGTGTGATATTTGGCACAGTCCTTCTTCATATGAGAACAGTCCTTACAAAAGAAGCATTTCTTTTCTTTATGTCTCTCAGATGTATCCTTATGTTTCTTTCGCGATGCCGATAACACAATCTCTTAGCCTTTCCTTTTCTTACCACATTATTAAAAGGTTGATCACAAATGAACACTTTCAAACATGTCTTGTTCCATCCTATCTTCCTCTTGCATCAAGTGAGAGATAAGCTCATTCAATGTCCATTTTCCTTTTTATAATTATAAATCACATCAAATTGACTGAATTTTGGAGGAAGAGATATCAACATTAAATGAACGAGCAAGTCTTTCAACAACTATGTCTTTAATGTCTTCAGTTTTCCCAAAAGACGAAACATTTCAAGTAGGGACTCCCTTATGCTCCTATTACCCTTATACCTCATAGATACAAGTTTCCTTAAAATTGCACTTGTCTCCACCTAATCTATTTCGGCTAAGCTCTTCTTAAGGCTGTCAAGGAATTTTTTGGCAAATGTTTTCTCAAACATAATATCCAGAAACATCTTTATAATAACATTCTTCATGATTATAAAATTCACACGATTAGAATTGTAACACCCCACTCCCGCCGGACCCGAACCTGATATCGACAGTGATATCTGAATCCGAGCCCCGCGAGGGTGGCGTGTCACATCACTTAACACATCACTTAACACTTAACACTGATCATTCATTTGGGCCCACTT
>JAOTJB010000001.1:26830558-26842258 GCA_027123815.1 Erythroxylum minutifolium | reverse complement strand
TAATAATAATAATAATAATAATAATAATAATAATAATAATAATAATAATAATAATAATAATAATAATAATAAACAAATAAATACGTATAAACAAAAACAAGTAATAAAATTAATAATACAACAAAAATAGAACAAATTTAAGAATAAGATTAAAAGATAAGATAGGTTAATAAATACACAAATAAAGAAGAAGACAAGTAAATAAATAAATCAAACAAGTCATTGCACAAAAAATATTTAGGCTAAACAAGAAAATGCTTAGGTTAAATCTTAAATAATTTATTGTTAACAAGTATGATAAATAAATGTTTCATCTACAATAAATAATAAAAGAATTTGATTAACTTTTTTAATAATGTAAAATTTGTAATTTTATCCTAAATTAGTATCAAGTATGAGTAGACTATCTAATTCTCTAGAAATGGTCAATTTAACAACGAAAGCGAGTAGGGATTACGACACCAACCTTCATATGAGTCTGAACTTCATATTTTCATATGTAAAAATCGGTATAAATATCTTCAGATAGCAAACGTTTGCTAATGAATACAGCATCCTAAAAATTGTAACCTTCCTATGACATATAAGCTACTAATATGTTTTCGCCTAGGAAGATCTCGACGCGAAGAGTTGCACTATCCGCTAAAACTTGCCCCTTTAAAGGCATTTATCCTACCCAACTTGAGATTTTTGATACACACAAGTATTTTTGAATGTTGTTGTAACGCTTTGGTTAGGTTGACTACTAGTTAACCCTTCGTTCCGACATACCGTAGATCGAAAGTACCTTCTAAACCACCTCATGAATCCGAAAGAGAATTAAGGGAAGGGGAAAGTATAATTTTTCATTCCTTAGCACTTACTAGAAGAGGATCTTTTTGGGCTTGATGAGCAATAATTGAGTGAGTTTACGATTGGCCCTTAAGAGAAAAGTTTAGAAAAGAGAAATTAAATAATAATTCCTTAAGGCTATTGAAGCATGGACTTAATGATTAGAAAAAGGATTATTTGTTGATGAAATGTCTAATGGTAACGCATATCCATCACTCGCAATTGAATGCATTGAACACTTTGTCACTTCACAATATTTCTACAAGACTTTCAACTTCTAAAGGATTTGGTAGAGATAGTGGCTTGGCTTCTTATCTCCTTCCTCCTCATTCTTCCATTAAAAAAGATATGGTCATAAAATGATTTGATACTGTTAAATTTCCATTAGTCTGTCTTTTTTTGGCCTTTACAAATTTAATTAACATAGGTTTGACAATACACAAAGGTTAGAGTTTTATCTAAAATTTGAAGCAATTAGGATTGATTTTCATATTAAAACGACATTATTTTATTAAAATGTAATAAAATACTATTTTTTAATTACATAATATCTAACTTATTAAATAAAATGACATTGTTTAGATTCAAATCAGTTCGAAATGTTTAAATCATAACTAAATTCAACTAAATTCTAGTTGAAATGTCATCCTTAAACTAGTCATGATCATCATCATCACATCTAGTTGAATCCCGTACTAATGCGAGGTCTGGAAAAGTTTGATAGTACGCAGCCTTATCCTTACAAAATAGAGATGTTATTTTCGGTAGGCCAACAGACAAATGTAATATGAAGAGTTAAAAAATAACTTCAAGTATGTTATGCAAGTTTAGAAGACAAAATAATAATAATAAGAACAATAATAATACTAGTCGTCCCTAAACTAGTAATATGCTTAAATTAGTTAGAAGAGAAGAAGGTTATGTTATGTTAATCCAAGACTAAAAACAAAGAATCCTTGTTTTATAAACTACTCGTTTTCTTATTACCCTTTTAAGAAATTAAAAATAAAGTATTAAATTATAGAGTTAAATATGAGGGAATTATTATAATTTAATTTTTTATTGTAAAATGTCACGTAGACCTTTATTTTATTATTTAATTATCATACAATTTATTCTATGATTTTTATTAATTTTCGTATACTTTAATATAAAACTATTATCTTTATTAAGTAGGAATAAGATTGTGTATTATTAGACCTTCTCAAAACTCATATTTCAGAAAGATTTCAATTAATGATAATGATGGTGATTTAATATAAAATTATATAATACTAAAATTCTTAAATTTGAATATAATATTATTTTAGAATTATAAATTAATAAAAATTAATGAAACATGTTAAGTTTAATTAAATAATAAAACTAATATAAAGAATAAGTGATAATTTTTAAATATAAAATTAAAATTTTTAAAAAATCAAATGACATGGAAGTATGATGTAGTTAAACCGAAACCATATTCCTACCCAAAAATATGCCTTTTGGAGGGCACTATGCCGATCTCACTTCAATGCAAGGTCATGTTTGTTGACTTGGGAGCGACTAAATAAGTTTCAACTTTTCACTTAAGTATCTTCTTTGTAGGAGGTCTTGAGTTCGAGTCATCAAAGGAGAAAAGAGGGAGAATTTTTTTTGTTGATAATCTTCTAGCCTCCTAGAATGCTCCTTGGTCGGATCAATTGTGGACGTCTCGCATTCAGTAGCAGTGTGGGAGTTTGAAACTACTGAAAATTTGGGGCTGATGAGAACCTGATATTGACTAGAAAAGTAGTAATCAATCAGCGGCCGACTAATCAGTATGCGAAGACTCCTTGTGTGCAGAAGTGTACAAGCTATGTAAAAACCTGAAAGACTTTAAAGTTTCAGATTTATTTCTTCTACGACTTTAAAAATAGAGTCTTAAAAGCTTAAGATTAGTTCGACAAAAATTAAGATACTTAGATATATATATATATAAAGAAGGCCACGTTTGTCAATCTACACGTGCCGATGTTTCGACATTGAAACGACTTCAAAAGTCTAATGTGGAAAATGAACGGTCCAAATTTGGGATAGTATCGATGATGATTATATTGGGATAAATCACAAGATTGAGAAACACGAACCTGACCAATGTAGGTAGCTTTATCATACTTTAAAAGATCATTTAAACAAGATCCTGAAATTTCGGCCTACCCTATAGATCTTGAGGCCTAGGTTACAAGTTGTTGGAAGTTTGAAAAATGTTAGCAAAGTTTGCATTTCATTAATCAAATGTCTGCCAAAGAATGGATATTTGTTCAGCACTTTATCTCTTATTGATTAATTTAGTATAAACAGAAATTAGTTTTGATGTGAATAATTTAAAGGCGCTTTCTTATAGTTGAGATCCTCTTAGGATGCCTTGCGAGCTAAAAAAAAAGTTTGCATTTTATTTTTAAAATTTTTAAAATTTAGTATTAAGCTTTTTTAGATTTTTAATTTAGTTATTTTAATTTTGTATAAATAATATCAAAAATTATTTGTAATAATATAACATATCTATTAAATGTCACATGAATGTCTATTTATTAGCCACGTTAACAAAAATAATTTTTTGTTAAAATATTAAACTTTATAAGTTTTCAATTAAAATTGTATAAATCACGTTAAAATATTATTTTTCCGATTTGACATATTTATTAAGTGTTATGTGAATGTTCATTTATTAGTCATATAAGTAAAATTAACGTTTTAACATAATATATATGAATTTTAAAAGGTCAGTTATAAAATTAAAATTTTTTTGGTAGAAATAAAATTAAAAATTTTAGAAAGTAACAAAGATTATGAAAACAGCTCCTGCTTAGGTATTTTATGTTAGAAATAAGTAGACCTGGCAATGGGCTCTAACCATAAAAGCCTTTTAAATTTGGCCATGTCTGAAACTAGCTCCATGAACTAGAGTTCGATTGGACTTAATAGCTCTAAACCCGATCAGGTCGGGTAAAATAATGTTATTTAAAGACTTCGTTCAATTAACCTAAGAAGGAGATGTCTTTTTGTTATATAAGTAAAATGATATCATTTAATATATGGATGAGATCAAGTTTTAGAATTTAGAGTTTGAATGTAATTTTGAATTTAATTTGAATATTTAAAAAAACTCAAATATTTAACTAAAATTTTAAATACCTCAAATTAAATCTTGTTAAATTTAAATCAGATTAAACTAAATTCGAATTTTTTAAAGTATTAATTCAAAATATTCACACATATATAATTATTATTTTTATCTTTTTAATTTTTATGGTTTGAATACAAAATAAAAACTATTAAAAATTTGTATTTTTAAAAGGTTGAATTGAAGTTATTCAAAAGATTTAAACCTAATTTAAAAATCGAGTTTAATTCTTTCTTTTTTTTCTCTTTTCTTTTGTGTGGATTATTTGAAAATAATTAGACATGACAATTATGGTCGGTCTAATTTAGTTCTTTTTGATCTAAGTTGATTGAGCCACAGGCAATCTACCGAACAACTATGGTTGGCCCATCTATTTTTTCCAAAACGACTTCGTTTTGGTTTTCTTTACTTTAAAAAATTAAACCGCCCACTCTTAATCTAACGAGCCATAGCTCGATTTACGAACCAATCAACTCGGCTCATTGATATGCCTAAAAATATCCTCATTATTAGTTAAAGATATGGTTACTAATTATTAAACTTTTTGGGTTGTTGTGTTTCAGCAGGATTCATTTTGATGCTTTTGTTATTATTATTGTTAAAATCTAGTTTAAACTTTTTTAAGTATACCTAAAAATGCAAATGGTCTAAAGTTGGTAAGTACTTCCATAAGCATAAGCAGTGGATTCCGGGAAGGAAAAGAACCATTCAAAACGACGTCGTGCGAATCAAACAGTTTTAGGGGTTATAGAAATAACTCATGAGCCGCTCCAGTCCGGTTTAGTGTCCCGAATAGGTATAGGAGCTCATTTGCACTCGCATCCAAACACTCACAAATTCATAAAACCCGTCCAGTTACGGGTTTGACCCGACTCGGTTAGCTTAAACCCTAAATTCCCGATAGTGCGTTCCTCTTCCCCACTCTCAAACCCTTGTCTCGTACTTTCCAAGCTTCTCTGCAGCAATGGCGAGGGTAACGAAGCACAAACATTACAGGCCTCCCGTAAGTTTGCTGAGAATCTCGTTTTCGAATACACAGAGCTGTAATCGTTTATTATCTCGTGGAAACTGCAGTCTTAGGCATTTTATAATTTTTTTTGTTTGGTTGTTGCTCGAATATTGTAGGGAAAGAAGAAGGAAGGTAATGCTGCTAGGTACATGACCAGGAGTCAGGCTGTGAAGCAGCTTCAAGTGAATCTCCCTCTATTCAGGTGCCCCCCTCTCTCTCTTTTTCCCTATTCCTTTTTTGGGGATTGCGTTTAAGGTATACAGACAAAAGGGTGTTTTGGAATTGGCTTGTGATTGATGGGTTTTGGTGTTTATTGTGATTGTAGTCTTGTGTCGAGTTCAATTTCGTCTTTTGGTTTCCGTACGAATGAGAAGTGAGATAGAAGGTTGAGTTTTAGTTGTTTGGTTATCTGAAAAAAGATGGGGGGAAAACTTGAACGTTAGATTTATATGAAATTGTATCCTTGTTTTAAGTTGATTGAGTCATTGTGGTGCAACGAAATGAAATATTCTGCTATGTTTATAAAGGCATTAAAAGTTTACTACAGGTATGGTGCATGTTCCCAACAGATTAGGTTAACCGCAACCTTGGATGTCAATTTATGTGTATCATCCTTTATTTCATTGAACGAACTTCTAGGTTATTCAATTTCGTTTCTGGTTTAAGTGGGTTTCAGATTCATCAATGAAGGCTATATGTTTAGAGTTTCTTTAATTTTAAAATTTCAGGAGACTGTGCATTCTTAAAGGCATATTCCCCCGGGAGCCAAAGAAGAAGGTGAAAGGAAATAACCACACTTATTATCACGTTAAGGATATTGCATTCCTTCAACATGAACCATTACTTGAGAAGTTTAGAGAAATAAGGTCATACCAGAAAAAGATTAAAAAAGCTTTGGCAAAGAAGGATGAAGATCTGGCTAAGCGTCTCCGAACACGTGAGCCTACTGCCAAACTTGACAATCTTGTCAGAGAAAGGTTTGCTGATTGATGCAATCATATTGATTTAGTGAAAGTATTTTAAAAATCTTGTTATTTTGGCATAGATTACTAGTGATAATTTGGAGGACCAGGTCATTTATAGTATAAGATACTTCTAAGAGAGATTGTTTCTTGTTTTGAATTCTAGATATCCAAAGTTTGTTGATGCACTGAGAGATTTGGATGATTGTCTCTCGATGATTAGCCTTTTTGCAGCATTGCCTGCTGAACAGAGATTGAAGATCAATGTGGAACTTGTTCATAAGTGTAGAAGGTAATATATGCATATTTAAGATTCTTAAGGTGGCAAAATTTGTGATACGAAGCTTATATGATGTTGGGTTCATTATATACAGTTGTATAATTCTGCTATTTCCTCGCGTTCTTTATGTCCCATTTAATCTAATGTTGTCTTTTGATTTTTTTGCTAGGTTGATTCATGAATGGCAAGCATATGTTGCACGCACTCATAAATTGCGTAAAGTTTTTGTATCTGTGAAGGGCATATACTATCAGGTTTATCATATCGTATTGCTTATCGTTTCTGAAGCTCTTTTGCACTGTGGTGGCACTTGGTTTACTGTATTCTTAAAGTTTGCAGGCTGAGGTTGAGGGTCAAAAGATCACGTGGCTAACTCCTCATGCAATACAGCAAATTTTACCAGATGATGTTAACTACAGTGTTATGTTAACATTTTTACAGTTTTATGAGGTAAAAAAACTTGAGACAGACTGGATTCCCCCGTTCTCTATATCACATATTTTCACAGAGATTGCTACCTGGTTTATTTTCGTTATTTTTTCCACCTACTTCACAATTTTAGTAATAATAATAAAGTGGAAAGGGGTTATTTTATAATTTGGTAAAAAGTTAGTACCAAGAATCAAGCTTCCTGAAGGAAGGAATTGAAGATAGATTGTTGTCCTGTTTATGTTCATTATTTGTTCTGCTTACTTTATACTGTTTTGAGTAATCATCATAAAAAATGGAGAGGTTGCCATGTAATTTGGTAGAAGTTAGTACCAATAAACGGGTTTCCTGAAGGAAAGAATTGAACACTGGAGTAGGAAAGTTGATGAAAATAATAAGCATAAGCTTATCATCTCTAATAAATAAATTTGGCATGCTTACTTTTACAATTTACTGAAGCCTCTCTTTTTTGCTTTGTTCAGACGCTCCTTGGATTTGTAAATTATAGGCTTTATCATTTCATCAATGTTAAGTATCCCCCCATCCTTGATCCTCGACTGGAAGCTTTAGCTGCAGGTTTGATTTGCTGTGAAGATTAAACCATCCATCTCTCTTATGAGTCACATGCCATTGTTAGCCTTTTGTTTTTACCTGTCAACGAACTAATTTCCACTTCTTTGTTTCTGCATCGCTGTGCTGTTCTGCAGAACTTTACGCGGCAACGAGATATATTGATGCCAATTCTAGAGCCTTGGTTCAACACAGTGATTCTATTTCATCTATATCAGATCTAGATAAGGCACAAGAAGGAGGGACACAGCATCAGGAATCTGAACTAAGGCTTGCCCAACTTCAGCATCAGCTTCCTTCTAATGAACCTGGTGCATTAATGCAACTCATCAAAGATAATAATGGTGAGAATGAAGATGATCAGGATACAAAGGAGTGTAAGAAGCTTTTCAAGGATATGAAATTCTTCTTGAGTCGTGAGGTGAGGTTTGATTATATATGTTCTTGTGATTTTTACTTCCTTGACCCGAGTGTTTGGTCTTAATCTCAATATTAATTAATCATTTTATTACATTAATTTCTTGATCAATCATAAGAACACCTGATTTCAGAATATGTTATTAGGTTTTAGCAACTTTCAGGTACTAAAGCCATGGTGCAAGGTGCAATTAGGATACTTTGGTAGGCAGTTTTATAACTATGTCATTTGTAGTGATGGAATGGTATCTGGTATTTATGTGATTACTGGTTGTAGTTATTTATCAAGTACAGCCTTATGCTTCATTTTCTTATTAAGGAAGTTAATCATTATACTTTTGCGTCCAGGTGCCCAGAGAGTCGTTACTTTTTGTAATTTTTGCGTTTGGTGGTGCTGTTTCTTGGGATGGGGATGGAGCTCCATTCAAGGAAGTTGACCAGAGCATTACTCATCAGGTTCGATACTAATGATCATGCACTCATTATGTAGTTGTGAATACGCCGACCCATACTCCCACAAACAGTGATTGTCATTTTTGTTTTGGTTTGATGTAGATTGTTGATAGGCCAACCCAAGGTCATAAATACCTTTCAAGGGAATATGTTCAGCCTCAGTGGATTTATGATTGTGTAAATGCTAGGATCATATTACCAACTGACTGCTATATTGTGGGACGGTAAACCTACTCTCTGATCATTCCCTTTTTCGTTGTCTGGAAATTATTCAGTTTTCTTTCTTACCTTGAGAGAACTTGTACTCTTATTTGATAGTTTTGAAGGTGACTGTTTGTATTGTCAATAGGATTCCTCCACCACATCTATCACCATTTGTTGATAACGAGGCAGAAGGTTATGTTCCTGATTATGCTGAAACCATCAAACGTTGGCAAGCTGCTGCCAGGAATGAAGTCCTTCCAATGCCGAGTCTGGGTAAGGAAGATTTGGATGATCCTCAAAATTTACTGGTTGAAGGATACATTAATAGAGCAGAAGCTATTGAAGCTGCTGAGAGAAAACGAAAGGTATGTAACTGCTTAATTTGAATTTTATAGAGTAACGAGCAGAAAACATTCTGCAACAAATCATATCTAGCTACCGGTCTGTAATTGGAACCAAAATTCATATTTCCTTCTTTTGTTGTTCTAGATTTCACTTTTTTTTTTTTTTTGAGATTGTGTGAATTTCTCAATGTATCTTATGTGACTTATTCTTTGATGATGCAGATGGAGTCTCTTGAGAAGCAGTATCATGAAGAGCTAAAAATGGAACTCCAAGGTGTTAATAATCCTTCATTGGCTTCAAAGAAAACCAAGACGACCTCACCAGAGAACGAGGAGGCTAAGGAAGAATCTATACCTGATATTCAACAGATTGCTGAGGATGCTGAGAAAATGACAAAAGTATTGATGTCCCGTAAAAAGTTGGGACTCTATGAAGCTATTGAGGTAATTAGCATACGCTTCTTATTGCTGCTACCTTTATGTTTTTCCTCATTGACTCTACATCTACATATACTGTACAAGTTAGATGTTGTAAGTACTACTCTTATTACTAACCAGTATTCCCGAAAACAGTAGTTTTCAGGTTTGGTGTTTTTATTTCTTTTCCTCAACTGATTCTTTGACTCCATTTCTTTGTTCAGAAAAACAAGCAGCGAAAGAAAGCTCATGTTAACAAACTCAAAGAGAGGAAGAAACTGCATGAGACGCAGAAGTCTGCTTAGAATTGTGGAAGTTTCAAAGGTTTGTAAAACCACTTAGTTGTTTCTAAAGCCATTGAAGGTTGTAGTAACTTAATGTATTAGATTTCTAGTTTTTACTTCATAAAAGTGAAACTTTTTTATATACCTTACATTGAGTTTGCCAATTAAGGTTATGTTGACCAAAATTTTGCTCAGATCTGTATATTGTTTTATTTAGAGTTTGGAAAGTTCAGTTCTAGAGCATGGTTCTACAATCTGCATGATAGCAGTAGGGTCTTGGTTAGTTTCAACAGTTTGAATCTGGACTTGTTTTCATCCTCGTGTCATATGAATATGTGAAACCGGTTTCAGCTTAACATGGAAAGAAAAGAAGGGAAAGTGTAGTGATCAGAAGCTCCGAAATTTTTGTTGTCTTCTGAAATAACTCCATTTCTGTATATATTTACCTTGATAACGAGCGTTTAACTACAGAAAGCAATGCATATAGTTTCTGGAATTTGCATGTAATCGACATGATCAATCCTCAGTAATATTAACAATTTGAAACCAATACGATCGTTTTATAACTTTTGAATTCCATCTATTACCTTTTAAAAGGTGCATAATAATTTATAAAATTCCATGTATGGTTCAATTCGGGCTTAAAATCCTAAATTGACGTTCACCTGGAAAAACAAAAATTTGGATTAAGTCTTACATTAGCATTCATATGGAAAGCAAAATTCCCTCACTTTGAATTAGAAACCTCGGATGTCATCAAAACCTCAAAAATTCATTAATATAATAAATGTTTACATCAGGACATAGGTCCCTCACATGGGACAGATCATGATACGCTAAGGCAATTTAACCATACCGTGACATACAATGACAACAATAAAGCAGACGATGAGCCCCTCACGGGGTAGTTTAGCGGTAGAAAGGGGGAGAGAATTATGTAAAGGTTGTGATTTCGAGTCCGAAAAAGAGCCTTTATTTAAGGTTATGTAATTTCCCTAGTGGTGACCAATGTCTTGAGCAAATATCTCTACTATTGTTTAGGATTAGGCCCAGATTTACCTATCTATGAGTTTAAGTTGGTGACTCATAAATTATAGGATTAATTGGACAAAACCCGAAACCTCCCTAGTGGTGACCCATGTCTTGAGCAAATACCTCTATTATTGTTTAGGATTAAGCCCGGATTTACCTATCTATGAGTCTGAGTGGGTGACTCGTAAATTTCAGAATTAATTGGACAAAACCCGAAACCTGAGTTATGAAAAAATAATAAAAAATAAAGCAAACGGCGATGTATATGACTAATTAAACACAAGGGTGTTTAACAATTAGGGCATAACGAACTCTCTCTTTTGGGAGAGCTTGAGAAGTTTCTCGAAATGGGAGGGAGAAGGTGATGGTAAACTCGGACAATTGAGACACTGTATTTGTCTCCTTGTGGTTCAGTTATGTTTTATTCTTCAGCAGTTTCTCAATCATAGTTAAACATACTCATTTTCATAATTTCGAGGTTGTTTGAAATTAGGGCAAACTTTTTCATCCCTACAATTCTGCTCTGGCTAATCTTCTCTGTGTTAGGGTTTAGCGAAAAACGATCATCTCTATTGTACCTTCCTTCTGGTCAGACGTTGAAGATCGTTGGGACTTGTTACTAATAACTTAATCATAACTAAATTAAAAATTAAATTAGTAAGATAAAAAATTTAAGGTTTTAAAGATTTAATATATATTAGACTGTCATATTATATGAGAAAAAGGTTATTTTTATTCATAAAAAAGTTAAATTTTAATTAAAAAGATTTATTTTAGTTTATAAAAATCTTAGTTTATAAAAATCGGTTAATTAATTAATAAATTGACTGATTTTTTAATAATAAAAGTGATTAAAATAAACTGAACTAAAAATTTGGCTTGTTTGAAATTTTTACGATTAAACTGATAAAATTAGTATAATTTTTTAATTGTTGGCCATAATTAAGGAGAAAACTAAAGAAACCAATAATGGCTTCTTAGCAATGGAAATTGAATGCTAAACCTGTGACCTAAACCTATTGGAGTTTGTTCTTTTGAAGCTTTGAAAGCCTAACCATTGGGCTGGGCCGGGTTTTGTAACTAACATGGATTTCCCCTTAAACACCTAAGCCTAAACTCGACTTATTAATAATACAAGTAATCTGATAATACTCAGGCGTTTTGATGGTCATGTTTTAGTTATAGAAGCAGAATTAGTGACAGAATAATTAAATAAGTCCCAAAATCATTAACAAAAAAAAAAACCCTTTCCAACTTTACCAAGTAGGGTTTTTATCAAAATTTTTAAAATTAAACTGAAAGTTAAACTTATAACACAAAAGG
>JAOTJB010000001.1:26811135-26830458 GCA_027123815.1 Erythroxylum minutifolium | reverse complement strand
CGGTACAGGCCGGTACGGAACGGTACTCATTTCCTTGGATCTGAGGGTGTTCTTGAAGGCCGTTGGCAGGGGTTAAGCTTACCTGAACCATAAGATCTCCTCTCTTTTTTCTCATAAATCTTGATGCTTTTGCTCGTGGGTCTTTCTGGGTTTTTTGATGCTTTTGTGTTCTTGTTGGTATATCTTCAGTTATTTTTCTTAAGAGGTAGTTTGTGTGCCTGAATTTGAAGTTTAGGGTAATTTAGGGTTGGTATTCGGTGTTGGTAGAGATATTTGGAAGTGGGTTTTATTTTTCATGTTTCCAACATTCTCTCTCTTTCACATTTCTTGGCAGTGACCCATCAATTAAGCTCAAATCTTGCTCTCTTCTTCTCCTTCTTTCTGCAGCCAGAAGAGAGAACTGAACATGAAAACCTAAACCTAGATCTGTTTTCTTTTCTTTTGTGGTTGTTGTAGTAAGGTATGTGATTGAGATTGTCTTCATAAGTTGTTTTCAAGTATGCATTTTTAAGAGGCTGCTCTATCTGTCTCTTTTAAGTCTACCTGTTTGTAAGTTTGTGTGATCTCTCTTGTGTGTTGGTACTTGCTTTTGTGTGTGTAAGTATTTGTGGCATTGTCGGTAATGAATCTACGTTGTATGGGAGCTTCTCTGTTTTTCTTTTGTTTGATGTAATGAGGATATGTGTTGACATATGATGAAGATTTGAAACTTTTGGATCACAGCCTAAGGAGGCTATAAAATTAATGTGTTTGCATATTGCAATGTGAATAAAACTGAAATCTTTGCAATTGTGTTGTGTTATCTTACTGCTATTCTGTGGATCTCCTAGCTTATGCTTTTGGTTTTCACTTCTTCGATTCAGTGGTACCCCTTTGGTTTCTAAGCAACGTAGTTTAAGTTTTTGGTTAATTTGGATTAGATTTGTGCCTATAATGAGCTTTTGTACCTAACTTTTCTGTTTTTGCTAGATAAAATTCGGTTCTTTATTAGTTCTTATCCAAGTTTCTCTCTTTTTCTTTGAACTTTATTTATCTAGGATGACAAGAGTGTAGTGCTTCATGTTTTTATCTATCAATTTCCCCTTCATGTTTTTATCAATCAATTTCCCTTCTACTATTCACTCTATCTCCAGGTTTCGTTTAGGATCTTAACCCTAATTTTCTCTTGTTTCGGGAATTCTGGCAATCTTTTCCTATAGATTGGGTAAGTGTTGCTTTTCAATGCTTGTTTAGATCGTTATAGATTTTTCCTTGGTTTAAAGATTAGATTGCATGTTTTCTTGATCTTATGTTTGCTCATTGCGTTGTGGTTGCGTGGTTTTTTACTCTTTTTGGGTTTTAGCTATTTTGATAACTAGGCGTGTTAGTTGTCTGGTTGGATCATAGTTTCTTCTCTTCTTTTTTGTTGATTATTACTTTTCTACTGTCAAAATTGTGGGTGTAGATAATTTTATGTCCTTAATATGTCATTACTGGGTTGTGACGACTATGTAAAGCACTAAGTTTTTTGGAGTCATATAATGTCTCTTATCTTATGACGACATTGTCCACGGCAAGAAAGTCAATGGTGGTAGAAGCGTTAATCTCTATGGCGAGGTGGATGGTAGTCAAGTGGTGGTTGAAAGTGGAGAAATCTGGGTGTTACGCAAGAAGGTGGGTGATATTGTGTGCGTTGGAAAGAGTGGTGGTCGTAAGGAAGAGGATAAGTAATAGTAAGGAGGGGAGTGAAACTGTAGAGAGTGGCATTGTGTTAGACTTAGAGTGAAGGAAGAGAGTGTCTGTTTAGGAGCTTTGTAGTTTGTAGTTTGTAGTGTGGTCCGAGTTACACGTATAGAAGCATGCAGCTCAGGAAGCTTTTTTTTTGGTGTTAGAAATGTCATACGATTGTCGACCCAAGCAGGTGTGTGTTTACTCTTTTTCACGTTAATTATGCATTGATGTAGGATAGGACAAGCTGCATCTCTTTGGCCTTTAAGTGGGAATACATTCATCAAGTACGCTTTTATCTGTCGCTTATCTATTTTTCGTGATACTTCACTTACTAACATTACTCCTCTACTAGAATAAGGCAAGTCTATTGGATTTTTTTATTATTATTTTTTATAACTTGATACATCAACCTTTTCTTTTATTCTTTTTTATTCTATTTATTTATTCAATTATTTTAATTTTATTTACATACTTTTTTAACATATTAGTTTTACATATGTACTCTTTTAACCTTCATCATTTTTTTTATTGTCACATTTACATGCGAGTCTATCGAAAACAACCTCTCTATATTCTATAGGAATAAGGCTGTATATTATTAGACCTTCTCAAACTCCGCTTTATTTAGAAATTTAGAACTGCCTGCGATGATAATGATGATGAAAGATTTAACATATATTAGACTGTTATATTATGTAAGGAAAAGGTTATTCTTATTCATAAAAAAGTTAAAATTTAATTAAAAAGACGTATTTTAGTTTATAAAAATCTTAGTTTATAAAAATCGGTCAATTAATTAATAAATTAGCTAATTTTTTATAATAAAAGTTATTAAAATATACTGAACTGAAAACTTGGCTAGTTCGAAATTTTTATGGTTAAACTAATAGAATTGATATAATTTTTTAATTGTTGACCATAAACAAGGGAGAAAACTAAAGTAGCGAAAAATCGCTTCTTAGCCATGGAAATTGAATGCTAAACCTGCGGCGCAAGATGGCTGTTCTCATTTTTGTGTGCCACCCGGTGCTAATGGATTGATGGGTGGTTTTGAGCACAGGGTGGCACACGGAAACGGGATCAAAGGAATTGATCCCTTTTGACCTAAACCTAGTGGAGTTTGTTCTCTTGAAGCTTTGAAAGCCTAACCATTGGGCTGGGCCGGGTTCAGTAACTAACATGGATTTCTCCTTAAAACACCTAAGCCTAAAACATTATATATTAGATTTCAATTGAAATTAAAAATGCATATGCCATTTAGAATGGAGTATACTTATTATTTTTGTAATTAAGAGAAAAATTTAAACTCCACATATTAATAATACGAGTAATCTGATAATACTCCGGCGTTTTGATGGTCATGTTTTAGTTATAGAAGCAGAATTAGTGACAGAATAATTAAATAAGTCCCAAAACCATTAACCAAAACACTTTTCCAACTTTACCAAGTGGGGTTTTAACCAATTTTTTAAAAATTAAACCGGAAGTTAAACTATTTAAGGTTTAATCAGTATTAAATTGTTATAAAATCGACTAAAAATTGAATAAAATTAAAAATTTTAAATATAATTAAAAAAGATTGTCCTTAATCATAAAAAATTTAAAATTTAATTAAAAAAGATTGTCAAATAAAAATTAATTGATTTATTCTAGTTTATAAGAACTATTAATTTATAAAAATTGATCGATTAATTAATAAACTAATCAGTTTTTGACAACAAGTGTTATTAAAATAAATTGAACAGAAGTTAAAAATTAAATCAAAAAATTAAATAGTTCAAAATTTTTACGATTGAATCGGCCTAATTGTTTGAGCTTTGTCAAATTTTTTCTGGAAAAACGACGTCGGACAGACCAGTTCGCATGACCAAACGGCTAAAAACCGGACATATATGGAAGACAAAACTAAACGCGGGAAAAAGAGCCGTTGCTCATTAAAACCCCTAAAATTTTGGCGCCAAATTTCCCCTTTCGAGCTTAGCTTTATAAGCACATTTTGTAATATTTGCATATAATAATATATCATCATTTTTCTCTGCTTCTACACCTCTCTCCCTTTCTCTCTCTCATAATTTTCCTGCAAAAAAAATCTCTCTTTTTTCCTTCACTTTCTGAGCCCATTTTCTCTCTAATTCCCTCTCTAATTTTGGCATCCGAAGGCCTTTTCTCTTATTCCTCTCTTCTGTCTCTTTCTTTCTGTCCTCTGTTTTGATTGCTCAAAATCAAAATCCCATCTTTTGTCTCCCCTGTTTTCCTCTGTTTTGCTCTGGTTTAGCTCCTTCTTTTACTAGTAGGACATGGGGTTTCCAAAGAAGGCACAGGTGGATTCGGGGTTGGACTCTGAAGCCAAGAAATGGGTAATCGCCGGAATCTCGGTAAGGCCTTCACTGAAGCCTGTAAACACTAGACCAAGAGTGAAAGACAACGACGGTGACGATTCCGAGGAGTGCTCTACTACTCCCACTGCTAAAGAAGCTAGAATACCAGAAAGATTGCCGTGTCCACCCCCACCCAGGAAGCCCCGTCCTTCACGGTGTCACTCTAATGGTGTTAGGGAGTTCTTTACCCCTCTTGACTTGGAGACAGTGTTCAAATCCTATGTTGACAAAGAAAATAGAGAGCTTGAGATTAGAGTGGCCCAGTAGGCGAGTAACGTGAGAGGTTGAGTTAGAAAAAAGAAGAAATCACTGGCTTTCTAGTTTTTTTTTTGGTTTCTTTACTATCAGCTTGTGATATTAGTTGTTGGTAGATGTTATGAGTTGAAGATGTACAAAGATATGAGATTTCCTGAAATGAGTAGCTTAGTTTCAATTTTGTTGAGTTTAAACTTTTCTTTTTTTTGCTCTGCTTTTTCTCTTACCTTCGTCTAAAGTCTGAGAGTGTAGAGTGTGTTGTTCGTCTTCTAGTAGAGATTGTAGTTTCATGGAAATCATGGGCTGCATTTGCTGTAATACTTAGTCGAAGCTTGAAGATTTATCCTTTTTGTTGAGGTTGGTTTCCATATTCTTGTATAGTTGGTATGTTTATGAGAAGTTTTGATTCATGGTGGGAATTTGCTCATTTACTCTCTCGAAAGTTGATAGTGCCCAGCAAAACTGGAAACCTTTATGCTATGACCATTCTTTGTTACAATCATAGTTATCATCAAGCTTCTATTCTTAACAATCCCTTCTCTTTCAAAATTATTAGCTTGGCAGTTATATTATTGAGCCAAAAGACAAAAATTCCATGTTCATAGTACCGGCTGTAGCCTCAAGCCTTCTTCACCTTCACCTGCTATGACCTTAGTTCCTGAAGCTCTCAGTTTCCAAGAAAAGAAAGCACACACGTGTACAGTAAAATAGGTTTCCAATGTTGGAGAATATCAAGGAAAGTAACCAAAAGAACTGAACCAAAAGTAAATCCTTTTCATGGCATGGATTTGTGACCTCAGCTAAACTTAGTGCGACTCCTTGCTTCTCTGAGCTTATCTCCTGCTGTAAAATGACAAAACATGTACAAATTGGCGTGTTAGAATCCTATGTGGGGTTAAGGAGCAGGTTGTCTGGTTTCACTTTCAGGCACTTGGTGACAAGGACCTTCTGAAGAGATTCGATGAGTTTTGTGGATAAGATTTAAGCCATGTTTATCATCCAAACAACAATTTTTTAATGGAGTAGACAAGGCATGTACTTGAAAGATTTTAAGGGATTTGTTTGAAAAGGTGAGAAATTTACATATGATGAGGTCCTTTTCTTTCTCGTATTAAAAACAGGACAAAGGTCTCTAGGGATTAGGATGCTTTAAGAAAGCCTGTATTGTGCTAAAAACTATTGTCTTACTTTGTCAGATTCTGGTCATTTTGGATGTATTATGCAACAAATTTCTCTATTATGGTCTGTTGGCCATATGTTACCTCAGAAGAAGCTCTGCAATTTCTGCATAATTTTACCTCGATTTCGTTTACTGGTTCTTTGGTGTGGTCTGCAAAAATTTACAGAGCAAAGAAAGTTCTGTTCTTGGATACCAAGAGCTCGTACAAGAAACATGAACTCCATGTCCCAACCACTGCAATTTCTTTTAACAGAGGGAAAAAGAAGAGCAGGGCTCGGAGGTGCTAAGCTACAAATCCTTTTGAAAAAGGAAACGTCTTTTACTGTGATGTCAATGTTCATTTATGAACGAACAAACATTTTTGACCAAAGTTAAAGAAATTGAATGACTTGAACGAACCTGCCTGGTTTGGGTTCCAATGGTTCCAACCAAGCTCCAAACTTTCATTGATGTTTCCTTGTACCTCGGGTCGGGGACCAGAATTGATGAAAACTAAAAAGACGTACTTGCTGACGTATTATGTTCCTTCATAGCCTTCAGAGATTCCTCAAAACAAAGCATACAGAGAGCATAATTGTTCTTGAACAGCGTGATCATCCAATGATAAACAGGAACAAACTTAATAAAAATAAGGAAATATATAAAACTTACAAGTTACAACTATCTTTTGTGAAAGGTTTAAGTAAATTTTTATTACTATTTTTAGTATTATTTTATATTTTAATATTATTAAAATAATACTTATTATACTTTAATTAAGGAGTAAAATAATTTTAAAGATAATAATAATAATAACTTATCTAAATCTTTTATAAAATATTAAGGTATAAATCAAATTCAATCAATATTTAAAAAATTATTTTCGAAACACCTTAATATCTAATGAATTTTATTCATTTAGTTATGATGTCATATAAATTAAATTGAAATATCAATTATTAAGAATTAATTAATATAAACCTAACTCCATTATTATTTAAGATATTATTATTATGTTTTAAAATATTAAAATATGTTATATTATTATTAAAATTTTAGTTAAATCTTTTAAAAACATATTAAGGTTCCATTTAAAGATTGCATATCCCACAATCCTACAATTTTTCCAATATTTTAAATCAAGGTGGAAGTTAAATCTGTAAGACAAGAGGTTAAAGGTTTAAAAGATTCAACCGGTATTAAACCATCAGTTAAAAATTGAACAGAATTAAAAAATTTTGAAATATGCTAAAAAAAGATCATCCTTATCTTTCAAATAATTTGAAGTTTAAGTGAAAAGGAGATGTTAAATAAAAATTAATTGATTTATTTTAATTAATAATAACTTATTAATTTATAAAAATTGATCGACTAATTAATAAACTAATTGACTTTTAGCAACAATAATTATTAAAGTAAATCGAACAGGAAAGTTGAAAACTAAACCGAAAATTTCGTTGACATTTTAATATTTTATTTTTCCTATTATTATTACTGTATTATTTAAATATGTATATTTACTATTTTATCTTCTTATTATACGTCTATTAGAAATAATCTTTTTAATTAATTAAAGATAAGACTACGTATTATTAGATTTCTCTTAAATTTGCCTTCAAATAGCTTTGGGTTGTTTGGTTGTTTTGTAATTATTGACCAAATAGAAATAAATGTTAACATGGTAGAGAGAAAAGTGAACTTAGGGTGAGTTTGGTACAGCAAACACTAAATGGACAATTATGGAAAAGATGGAATCCTATGTAGCCTCTAAAATACAAAAAAGAAAATAAAATAGAAGGTTCAATTAAATTTTATTTACCACAAAATTAAAAAATACAATTATGCTATAAAAAATAATTTTTATTTTTAAAATAAAAATATTTATTGTAGATTTTTTTCATAAAATTATAATTTAAATTCCTTATAACATAATTAATTAGCATTTTTTACGAATATTTTTTTGTATTAACAAGTACAGAATCCTAATGATTTTGTTCTGTACGAAAGTCAATTGGGCCCTTCTAAAACGGAACGGAATTCAATGGAGTTTCTATTTTCAACGCGGTTTGATTTGAGCCCACTTTGTGGTTTATTTTGGCGGGAAAGTTCTAGTCCTAATTTCGCGCCAAGAATTTCACGTTTAGCCCGCGAAATGCGGGCTGCTGACGGCTGAGATCCAAAAGACCATAGTACCCACGAGTTCTTGAAATGCGGCGGTCCTTAAAAAGCTAGAAATAGGCAAACTCATTTGATGGGCAAAAGTGGGAGCAAAAATGTAGGATGATTATTTATTCTGAACAATCATCGTCATCATGATTATCATCACTTAAATCTTATTATTTATTCTGAACCCTTGGATCAAAAAACGTTTTTGGACCGATTCATTGATCTTCTCGAAAAGCCCATATTGAGAAATGCTTTTTATGGTCCATACAAGGCTCAGGCCTTTTATGCTCTTAACTCAATAGCTTCCAACATGAATACTGCCATTTCGGTTATCAGACCGGTATGCTAATTTACAAGTGGCTTCTCTTAGACTTCACTACCCTCTAGGAATGGAATAAGCACAGTGAAAGCTTTAGTTATCTGAATCAGTTGTGCAAGAAAATGGAGTCTTGATTTCATAGAGGAAGAAAATGGCTGCTCTCATATTGCAGCACATACCGTCTATAATTAGGGAAATTAGGTTTTGTTTTGTGTTTAAAATTTTGATTGAATGAGTTGAAAAAAAAGGAGACACTTGTCAGTTATGTGGCATGTCAACATGTTAAATATTAGAACCCAATCGGAGTGGATGGAGGTCGGATGGTCGGATGGATCGGCCGGCTGTAATTTAGGCGGTCAAGTTCAACACTTGGCGTCACATCATTGGTTGGAGATAAGATACTGAGCTAGTAACTCTCACGCTCGCTTGCTCCACTGTTGTTGCCATGGCAATCCCAAGCTTCAATCTCTGCTTCTCCACTAAATTTTTACGTTTCCATGCCAAACCATCCCTCGCCGGTTCTAACAGGAAGCTTCCGCTGGTAACCGCCGTAACTAGTTTTCCGTCCGAATTCAGCCTCCCATCGCCGCTGAACAGATACCGCGGTTTCAAATTCCCGATTCCAAGAGGGAATAAGCAATCGGAACTCTGCGAGAAATTTCGAGAGGTTTTGCCCGGCGGAAGTTGGTGGAATATTTGCGATTCTGAGAACGAAACGGTGAATAGTGCGACCAGCATGTGGTCGGCTCTTCGGCGAATGTGGGAGTTGCTTGCAGATGATCAGTGGATTGTGTCTGTTGCCATTGGCTTTTTGATTGTTGCGGCGGTGAGTATGTGTTACATTACGAGCTTATTCGCTTCGATTTCGATGGAACAGTTAGAGCTTTTAGTTGTTCATATTGCTTATATGAAAGTTGCAGGCTTCGGAGATAACGATGCCAAGAGTGTTGGCTGAGTCCATTTTTTCTGCGCAGAACCGCCAATCGTCAGCGTTCTTGCTGAAAGCTCGTTTGCTGGCTGTTTTGTGTTTCATTTCTGGTGTAAGCAGGTAGGGTCTTTTCTTCAGCTTTCGACTCAGTTGTGAATTTTGTTGAAGCAAGTAATATTTTTTTCTCAATTTCTTTAATCTTCAGTGGCTTGCGAAGCGGCTGCTTCTCAATTGCAAACACAATACTGGTAAACCTTTTAATTATATATGCCATGAATATTCCAAAATTTGTTCTTCATTGAAATTGTTGACTCTTTTTCTTCGTTTCCTTAGTTTCTTATTTGCCTTTATATTTCCATTACTCTGCACTTTGTTGCAGATTAAGCGTCTAAGGGAAACTTTATATTCAGCTCTTATTTTCCAGGTTTGTGTTTCATGAAGTTAAGCATATCTAAATCACATTGGGGGAATTGTTCTTTAACCATTGTATATCGTAATGTTTCCGCCATTGTTCCATGCGGCTATCTGTGATGCAGAATATGTCATTTTTTGACAGAGAAGAAGTTGGAGGCTTGACAAGCAGGTTAGGCGCAGATTGCCAACGACTGTCTCATGTTATAGCAAATGATGTCCATTTGATAGTACGCAATGTGCTTCAGGTTTGCAGTTCTTTAGGAATTATTTCTTCTTGATACTCACAAAGCTAAGTGGTGTATTCTAACTATTTACTTTTGTGTATGAATGCTTAGGCGATTGGTGCAGTTATCAATTTGCTTACTTTATCTTGGCCTCTAGCATTGTCATCATTGCTGATATGCTCTGTTCTTGCTACGATCTTTATGGTTTATGGCCAGTAAGTTTGTTGTCTGTTTTTGCCCCATCATATGTTAACTGATTGGTTACTTACAATTCCAACATAGTCTAATAAGATTGTCTTATCCACTACATTTATGAAGGCTTTAGTTTCCAAATTTGTTTATTTTCCCTAATAACAAATGAATTCCTTTCCTTCACCAACTAAAAATACTTTTACCCTTCATCTGGATCATTTTTCTGGTTCGTTGGAAAATTTATCTGAATAGTCTCTGCTCTGAAAGAAATGCATATTTGTATAAACATGGGATGTAAAGAAGTTGCCTAATAATTTCTGTTTAATAGGTACCAGAAGACAGCTGCCAAGATAACTCAAGATGTTACTGCTTGTGCTAATATGGTAAAAACTAAAATGTTACTGAATGTTTCAGTTTTAAGTATAATATTTTCTTTTTCTTGATCTTGATTACGTTTTGGTATAGGCTGTGGAAGAAACATTTTCTTCTATTAGAACTCTGAGGGCTTATGGGACAGAGGTGAGAGAACATGGAAGGTAATAATCTGAACTTTTAAATATGATTCTTCACTTTCTTAGAGGCATCCATAAATGCCAAACCATTTTTATGAAATGAAGAATTGTAAGACATAGTTTCTGCTACTCCGGGAAAGTCAAATTTTTATTCTAAATGGTGATAGGTACAAACAGTGGTTGGAGAAATTAGCTAATGTAAATGTTCGAGAAAGTGTGGCTTATGGGTTATGGACTATGAGTTTTAGCACTCTTTATCGTTTAACACAGGTTTGGACATTATTTAAATGATGAAGAACAACAATCTGGTGATTTGCTATTGCTTGTGTTCTTTATAAAGTCTGACTATAGTCTGATATCTTTTTTCTCATATTACCTTTTCTAGATTTTTGCAGTGCTGTTAGGTGGAATGTCTATAATGACTGGCAATGTATCTACTGAGCAGCTCACTAAGTACGTATTGTATTGTGAGTGGTTAATTTATGCAACTTGGAGGATAGTAGACAATATATCATCGTTGTTGAAGGCTACTGGAGCAAATGAAAAGGTTTTCCAGTTACTGCAACTCTCACCCAGTGACCAATTCATGTCTCAAGGTAGACTCCACTCAGTGGGTCACCGTATGCTTTGAATTAATGGGCCAAGAATTCTGTAGATTCAAATAATTCAGATGGCTAGTCCAATTGTTTGCAGGGGTGAAATTGCAAAGGCTAATGGGACAAATTCAGTTTGTTGATGTGTCATTTCACTATCCTTCAAGGCCAGCAGTACGTTATCTGCTACACTTTGTTCAGACTTCCTTGGTCGAGCTAGACATAATGAGTGAACTAGTTTCTTAGTCCATTTCTTTCTGTAAATGCCAAATTCACGAATTCAATGTGTTCAATTTTTCTCTGCTATTTGGATAGGTTCCCATACTAGAAAACTTGCACCTTTCAGTACAAGCGAATGAAGTAATTGCACTCGTAAGACTATTCTATTTTATGATCTCCCTCTTTACGAAGCTGGTTTTAATGACAGCTTGTTTGTCATTTGAAAAGGTTGGACCTAGTGGCAGCGGAAAAACCACTTTAGTTCATCTTTTACTTCGCCTGTATGAGCCCACCAACGGCCAGGTAACTTCATTGGCTTTTACCTTTCACCAAATTCTGAATGCCATAACCAAAATAAAATACGGAATTTTCTAGTGTGTTTCACCTTACCCGAAACAGGTATAAACCCACGCAGTAACAGATTTTGTTTGTCTAACAAAGTTGTTTATCACCGAGTCCCTAATTATTGCACCACATTGAGTCAGTCCTCGCAGGGATTATTCCATTGACAATTTCAGTGAACAGTAGCTACTTTATGAATTTCAGATCTACATTGATGGTTTTCCTCTTAAAGATTTGGATGTTAGATGGCTGAGAGAAAATATAGGATATGTTGGACAGGTTTGAATCTATAACTCATCATTATCTGTACCTAAGATAAACTTATACTAATGTTCCCATTTAGTCAGGAGCTGGAGCTCTTCCACATGGATGTTAATTCCAACATCACATATGGATGCCATCGAGAAATTTGTCAGGAAGAGATAGAAAATACCGCTAGACGCGCCTATGCTCATGAATTCATCTCAGCTCTTCCTGATGGCTATCAGACAATCGTTCACGACAACTTACTCAGTGGAGGACAGAAGCAGCGAATTGCAATTGCGAGGGCTATGCTCAAAGACCCTGCAATTCTGATCCTTGACGAGGCTACTAGTGCATTGGACTCGGAAAGCGAGCACTTTGTCAAGGTTTCGCTTATTTTATCACCACCTGAAAAACCAAATGAGAAGTTATTTGTTGATAAATAACAGTTGCTGCTATATATTACAATGTTCAGGGGATTCTTCAAGAATTCAAGAATGGAAAAGATGCAAAAAGATCTGTTATAGTTGTAGCACACAGGTATTTTCCGTGTCTGTACTGACGAGTGCAAAGTTACTAATTTTGAGATCAGTTACTTAACTTGGACTAACTTCTGCAGGCTTTCTACAATTGAAGCCGCTGATAGAATCATTGTAATGGATGGCGGTCGAATTGTAGAGGTTCTAGTTACCTTCTGATTAAATAGATCATCTAAGTTTTATTTGTGATTGTTGAAATAGACTCTAATTCTGCTAACATTTTAATGTCGTTTTCTTCCCATGGTTTCAATAGCTTTCCAACTTATGCTCTTTTTTATCTGCAGATGGGTAACCACAAGGACCTCCTTCTAAACAAAGGGTTGTATTCGCACTTGGTGAAGATACAAAGGAATTACTTAGAAGCCTGAATTCAAAAACTATCATTTTCTCGAAATTCTCAAACATTCTCTACCTGAATTGCTTTTACAACCAGTGGCCTGAACAAGAAAGTAAAATGGAACAAATCGTAGTGAAGGAAAGCTTTCAGAGTCTCTCGAGAGCTTCGGTGGAGAAATCTCCTGGCTGAGGAACCTGTTGGTGAGGGAGCCCTTTAACTGCCCCAGTTTTCTCTATTTTATTGCCATTTTTGTCTTCCTCAGCCATATCTGCTCTTTTACCCTTGCTTGTTTTTGGCGGCTCATCTACCACACCTTTAACTTCATCACCGCCTTCCGGTCCTTGGACCTTTCCTCAGCCTTCTCTCTGTTGGCTGTAACATCCATGGTTCTAAGCTAACTTCTGCACCGACCCAGATGAAGTGGCGAACTGTGATCTCCCACCACTCTTATACCAATGTAAGACGAGTATTTAACTCTACTAGTTATAGCTCGGAACTGCCAAAATCTCTGGTATACATGCAAATGTCAGTCCGTGGTGTAACATGTGTATTCAGATCCTGATGTTATGGATGAAGCGCCACCTGCATTTGACACATCTTAGACACTAGTAAAGTTGCCTACTTATCTAATTTCTTTTGGGCACGACACGAGCTACTTGATTAGCTTAGCTCAATACTAAAGAGTTGATAGCATTTATTGTACGCTTCACATGGGCTTTTATTCTTTAATTTCTTTGATATAATGAACCGTTTTAATTTTATTTTCTTAATCCTATAAACGTTTGCCTTATGTTAAATTTTAAATTATAAATTACTCAGTGAATTTAAGGATTTTATTATATCTAATATAATTCTCACTTACAAAAATCAAAGTTTATATTTTAGATATTAAAATATCAATCGTGAATTAAAAAAATTAACCAACATCCTTTAGAACATTATTAACATGTTGGAAACTATCAAGTCTATGAACAAGTATAAAGAAATTACTGATGATTAAAAAATTCATTCGTTTTAATTACTTTAATTATAAAAATTTTAAATGGGTTAATTTTTTAATTTAATTTTAATTTTTTGATTTGATTTATTTTAATAATTTTTATTGTTAAAAATGGACTAATTTAATATTTTTAAAATTTTTAAATTTAAGTTAATTAATTAATTTTTTAACAGTTTTTTAATTAATCTAAAGTACGAATTTTTTTTGAATATTTTAAAAATTTTAATCTACCAGTTTAACTTTTAATTTTTTAAAATATTGAGAATTACTAGTCATGTACTCAATCGGCGTGCAGGGATGCAAACACAACTTCACGTGATTGGACTCAAATCCCAGAAGGTAGAGGACTACTGTTACCCATCCAATCATTGACGCACACGTCATTCTCAAAGTCTCAAATAGAGGGTTTAAGGACCCAGAAATAATAGCGATCCATCTAGGGCTTGCGTTCCTCTTTTGGTTTCCCCCAAGTATTTTCTTCTTCTAAAGCTCCGTTCTTTCTCGCTCAAATCGAAATCCCTAGTGAAATTTGCGCTAAAATCTGGAATCCTCATGGACCCACAAGACAAAGAAGCCATTCTTGACGGAGAACCCAACGAATTGAAGTCTAATGATCATTTTGGGGACGAGGAGAAGTCTCACTCTCTGACTGGAGATGGAGCGAGTCCTGGGTATGAGGAAGTTATCTCTTTTCCTATTTTTTGGTTGTCCATTTTTGTGAAGGTGGAGAAAAGAACAGAAATTTGGATGTTTCTTTTGTTGGTTTAGTTCCTCTGCGGTGAGAAGATGATATCGTCTAATTTGAGTGCTTTGTTTTCGTAATTTATGTAATTGTTTATGATCGGTTTTCTCTGCTTTGTTTGCGTTAAATTAGTTCGTACACTTTTCAGTTTAGACACCTCCAGTTGCCAAACTAGTTATGTTCTATTCATGTAGTTGCTCAATTCAAATTCTTTCTATAATTTTGGCAAAATGTGGTCAAAACAGCTTTTGTTGTTTGTGAATGTATTTTGAGTTTTTTCTGGTATATCTGAACTGCCATTTACGTTCTTGGAGACCCGTTTGATTAGTTTGTTTAATATTACTCAACATGTTGCAGAAAGATATTTATAGGAGGTTTAGCAAGAGAGACTACTACTGGTTAGTTTGTTCATCCTGTGCAGACTTACAAATTGTACCCTCTACTTGAGGTCGTGTTTGTTTTGGTTTTTCATCTTTTTTTTTTCTTTTTCCTTTGGTGTCTGTCTATGCAGCACAATTCGTCAAATATTTTGGTAAATATGGTGAAATTACGGACTCTGTGATAATGAAAGACAGAAAGACAGGACAACCTCGTGGCTTCGGCTTTGTGACCTATGCAGATGCCTCGGTTGTTGATCAAGTCATTCAAGAAACACACATCATCAATGGGAAACAAGTGGGTTTTCTTTGTTTTTTTTTCCTTCTTACATTATTGAATTGAGCAACTGATTCTTTGTTCCATATGCAAGTTAGTCTGACAATCATGTGGTTTTCTGATGTATGTTGTGGTTTTCATTTTCTTTAGGTTGAAATCAAACGAACAATACCAAAAGGGGCTATTGGATCTAAGGATTTTAAAACCAAAAAAATTTTTGTTGGCGGAATTCCTGCTTCAGTTACAGAAGGTAAGTAGCACTTGGAAAGTTGTACCTTTGTTGGCTTTGATTTTAGTGAGAGGATCCTATGTTTGATTGTATCAACTTGATGTATTTGTTGCAATGAACAGATGAATTCAAGGAATTCTTTTTGCAATTTGGAGAAGTCGTAGAACACCAAATCATGCGGGACCACTCAACTAATCGTTCTCGTGGATTTGGATTCATTACTTTTGACAGCGAAGTGGTGGTTGATGATCTTTTAGCTAAGGGCAACAAGCTTGAGTTGGCTGGAACCCAGGTGAGAAGATGCTATATCAACAGCTGCATTTTGTTCTTCGTTTCCTGATTTTTAATAATCTTTGCCTTTTCAATGGTTATCATTCCTCACGTTTGACATTATATTGGATAGTCTCTTGCTGATATAGTCACTAGTTATTATTGGGATTTATCAACAACCCATTTTCATTCTTGGAGACTTTTTTTTTTCCTTGCAACAACTCCATGAACTGAACCCTACATAGTTCTATTTTTGGTACCTTTTTGTGTGACGGCTCTTTACAATGATTTTCTATGTCTAAATTTTAATTTAGAATTGGCCATGTGTCTTTTCTCTTCTCTGATTGGTGATGGTCAAACTAATACGAGTTACGGATTTTTAATCCTAATATAATTATGAATAACCAACTGGATTCCTCAATTGTTGAAGTTCTAATATATGGAGTACCAACTAACCAGTCCACCTTTCATGATTAGAAGATGTGCCCTTTGTTTGATTCCATTGTACTTTAGTGTTTTAGGAGGATAAGACTAGTCAATATATAATTGACTGGTGACATGGTAATATCACGAACTATTTTCACCATTATTTTTGACTAATAATTCTGTAGTCTGCTAGAGTGAAAGAACATGTTTTGTTCTCATTGACACTTATTTTTACATCCTCTTCTTTTTTTGTGTATCATTTAGGTTGAGATAAAAAAGGCAGAACCAAAGAAACCTAATCCACCACCACCCTCTTCCAAGCGCTATAATGACTCGAGGCCTAGTTTTAACAGTGGATTTAGTGATTCGTATGCTGGGTATGGAGCTGGTGGCTTTGGTAGTGGTGGTAGTGTTGGTGGCAGTTATAGAGCGGGGGGTGCCTATGGAGGTAGAGCTGGAGGTTATGGTGCGTATGTTGGGGTTGAATTTGGTGGTTATGGAGGCTATGGTAATGGTGGAATAGGCCCTTATAGGGGAGAACCCTCAATGGGGTATTCTGGTCGGTATGGGGGAAGCTTTAGCAGAGGTTATGATTTTGGGGGTGGTTATGGTGGCCCCAGTGAAACTTATGGCGGATATGGTACTGGTTACGGCAATAGCTATGATACCAGCCTTGGGGGTGGCTATGGGGTGGGCGGTGGAGGTTCCTTCTTTGGTAGTAGAGGGGGATACGGTGGTGCAGGTACGGGAAGATATCATCCTTATGGGAGATAGCTGGCTCTTGAAGGAAGGATTTAGGTACTGTATGGTGTAAGAACTTTGAGGGGTCATCTGATTTCTGGTATCGAGCTTGAGTTTCCAATTTTGTTAAGCATGTACCTCCCTGCTGGTTCCTTCGACATGGAGGGAGGAGCTGCTTGGAGTACTTCTCTCTGAATGTTAGACATTCTATTCTTCTTCTTCTTTTAGTTTTAGTTTGCCAATAGCAGACGACCCTAGAGACTATATTCATCTAGTCTTTATTTTATCACCATGCACTGCAAATTGGACAACAACATTGTATCCTCACTCAGATTGTGAAAAGAACACCTTTAGATTAAAATCTGCACTTACCTGTATCTGTTCCCATTCCTTTTGCTAATTTTATCGTTGTAATACTACCATAAATCTTAAATTTTTGCTGTTGGCTAATAGATGGTCCTGTCTGTTCATGAATGCCTGAGTTTATGATTAGTATCAATTTCCTATTGTCTGGTTACTCTGTAATATGACTAATGACAATAGTTTTTCCTGTGTTACAATCATTTTGTTGAACTAGAAAATTAACCAACTGAACTATCAAACGGATTCAAGTCTAATTATGGTGGAGGAGGAACATAATTTTTCCCTCAATATCTCACTTTTAAAATGGTTGGAGGTTGATATCTATATCAGAACTTCAAACATCTGCATTATTGGTAAAATTGTCTTTCACAAGGAGTGACAGAGATCAGATGAAGATGCCAAGTATTGTTAAAACTTTGTTTTTCTGGTTTACCTTGTTACTAATGAAAATTGCAGGCTAATACAATTAACGCAAAAGCTTTCTGGTCGTCCATCGGTTCATTATTGTTGTGTGCGGAAAGAAAGGAACGAGAGACACATCATTTCCATCCTTTACAAAGTCATTGGATTCACTCCTAATGCCTCATTACAGGAAGTGGTAAGTTAAAAGAGTATCCATTATCAAATTTGAAGCAGTCCATGCCAGAAGGGATGTGATGCAGAGCAAAAAGGGGTATCTGGTTAGGCACCAATAATACACTTAATGCTTGGAAAAGAATGATGTTGTGCACTGCATACCGAGAATGATTGTTCCAAACATGCCCTTACATGATGATTGTTGACATAGGTCCCACATCCTTGGAGACCTTGTCTGAATATCCAGTCCTACTAAAATCTCCATGTTGGCAACGTGTCAAAATCTCGGCCCTCTCCAAGTTTACTTGGAACAACATACCAAATCTTTCCTTTGTATATCAACGGCTGGTATTCTAGACCCGACAGCATGAAGCCCACCGCCATCTGATAAGACCGTCCTTTTTCAGGCCAAGAGTGTTCATTGGTATGCCCCACTAAGCCCACTTACTCAACTAAAATTTCCTTTTCCTAAAACACAATATGGTGATGGCCCTGTTGTCGATTCAATTTACATGGTGATGGGGACGATGAATTAAAGGGCGTATGTATATGCTAAACTTAAAAGAATAAAGAATCTTTATCTTATCATCTAAAACTCATCACATTCATTGGTTTGAGAGACGAATCAATTGATATAGTTTGATTTTAGTTATTATAATTTTAATTATTTTAAATTATTAAAAATAATAAAAATAAATCTTAATTAAAAATAATTACTTTAAAATAATCTTTAAAAAGGCAAAGTTTTTCCTTTGTACGGGGCTAGCAAAAAATTGGTTTTAAACTAAATCAGTTTCAGACAATTCAGACAAAGGTAAAAATTTTATGACCCTAAATTGGTTTGAAATCAAAATTTTTTTACTAAGCTAGACCAGAATCGAACTAAATTGGAAAACATCTAACTCAGTTTGGAACCGATTTGTCCAATTTTAACTAATAGTAAAGGGCTATTAAATTGTATCATCTTCTTTCTATCTCCTTTTTTGCCTTTTTAAAATTTGAATTCGACAATTTTAATCGGTTTTAAATATTTGGTGCCGACTAATTTTAAAAAGTTAGACATTTTTTTCGGTTAGGTCAACCCGAATCTAGATTTGATTTTAATTCGGACAAAAATCGATCAACCTGGTTTAAATTCGATTAAAATTATTCTAACTCGTATTTGATTTTTTCTGAATGAGATATGATAAGGTTATCAGTTTGGACGAAATTTTGCTAAGCCTACTTTTGTAATTGAAAAGTTACAAGTTGAAGTCATAAAAATAATCTCTTTATAAAATAAAAAAAAATGTTGCTTACAATGATAACCTTTTATTGACCTTCATAACGTGAAAATTCTTGTCTACCGGGACAATTTTTTTTAAAATAGAGATAATTTAAAAATTAAAATATACGAAAAGAGAACTTAAAAATATGTGAAATTTCTTAAAACTACTATATATTAGTGATTTTGATATTAATTTTTTAAAACATTAAATATTTTTAATTATTTTATGACAAATTGTTATTTAATTGTTCTTTAACGTGGTTTGAAAATATATAGATTTATTTTAAATTAATAAAGAAACTGCCTTTTAGTATTTAATGAAAATTTTGTTTTTAAATAACTTAAATAATAAAATATTTTTAAAATATTAAATAAAGTTTAAAATATTTTAAACACTTTTGAGAAAAAAAAAATAATTGGGAGATTTGCATTTTCTTTTTTGTTTTACCCCCTAAATCATTGCCACCAATCTTTTTAGATTCCTTAGCAATATGCTCATTTTCTGCCCTACACAAAAGATCAGTG
>JAOTJB010000001.1:26757737-26768197 GCA_027123815.1 Erythroxylum minutifolium | reverse complement strand
CTTTATTAATAGAAAATGATGGCCTAAGTTTCCATAGCTTAGGCAATGTAATTAAATTTAAAATCAAATCAATTTTTATAAAGATAAATCTTTTATAGTCTAAGTCTAACTTATATGAGGCTCTCTTTTATAGAAAGTCTTGAGTTCGAGTAAAAAAAAAAGGAGAAAGAGAATTTCCTATTAATGATCCCCTAACCCTCTGGGCATACTCTTTGGTCTGATCAATTGTGGACGTCTCGCTTCCAACGTTAGTGTGAGAGTTAGAACTACTAGAAAACTTGAAGCTAACGAGAACCTAATACTAAGCAAAGCTAGTGATCAATCAGCAGCTGAAATATACAGACTATATGAAAACCTGAGAAATCTTAAAATTCTAGATTTACCTCTTTTAAAATTTTTAAAGTAAAATCTTAAAAATTTAGGATTAGTCCATCAAAACTAGAATACTTAACGTGTGTGTATATATATATATATATATATATATAAGTCACACTTGGGTTTGACGTGGAGAGCGAACTTTGGTCTTTTCACTCAATCATTATATGACTGTGAACACGTGTGGCTTTTGTAATAATTCGGGCATATTAAACACTTTTACCGGCCTTTCAAAAAAAAAAAAACAGTTTTACCGCAATTTGAGGAATATTATATTGTTATTATGAGATAGTGGTTAGTGACTAATCTATAGTAGTAGATTAGAACAAACAAAAAGGTTACTGACTATTGACACCCTTTATCAAGACAGCGCGTGTTCGTTATCCCATGTTAACATGAATCATTGCGTCAAGGACGTAGTAATTGGAGTCGGTGTTAACAAAATCAGCTCAATTCGGCTCGAGTTAATGTAGGTTTGAGTTAGATTTAAAATTTAAAATGTTTATTTTAAATTCTAAAATTTTATATTAAATAATATCATTTTAAATTTTAAAAATAAAAATTAAGTCTAATTATATCCAAGCTAAATTTAGAGTGATATTTTAGTGTGTATTACTAAACACTT
Source organism: Erythroxylum minutifolium (assembly GCA_027123815.1). Classification (NCBI taxonomy): domain Eukaryota; kingdom Viridiplantae; phylum Streptophyta; class Magnoliopsida; order Malpighiales; family Erythroxylaceae; genus Erythroxylum; species Erythroxylum minutifolium. The sequence continues at coordinate 26,767,197 of JAOTJB010000001.1, read as the reverse complement.
AAATAAGAAATAACTTATCGACATTATATTTTAATTAAATTATTTAATAAGTGATACGTTTAAAATTTAAGTTATAAAGAATAATTAAAAATGTTTATTTTTTAAATTTAAATTATTAGTAATGAGTTAGATCGGTTCAAAAATTATTTAATTTTTTATGTATGATTCAAACTTAAATTTAGTAACACTTAATTTTATTTTGTTAATTTTAAGAAATAAAGTTTGAAAATTTTGTTAAACTATAGTTTAAAATGCGTATAATTAAATCAAATTTTATTAATTTTAAATTAGATTAAACTGAATAAAATTAATTTATCATGGCTAAGCTAAATAATTCATAACATGAACTACTTAGTTGTAATAATAATTTAGAAGGTTCAACGAAGGTGGCTGAATCTAAAAGAGGAAAATATTAAAAAAAATCAAATTAGGAAAAAAAGACAAGTAACTATGTTCTTTTTGTTCTGCCAGATGTCCCAAGGTGATTGGACAGCATGGTCTCGCTGTCCCCACTACTACTCCGTCAAGACCTGACCTTTCTCTTCAGCTTCCCTTTTCACACCTCCCCCAGAAAGTATACTTAGGTTTGATAAATTCTCAAATCAGAACACAACCCGTCTAATATCCAATTGTCCGATCCCCAATTTCAAAACCCATTCGAAAAATCCCTTCTTTTACCACAAATCAAGCTTATACAAGCTTTGTTGTATCTGGGTTAACCTCTGATCTCCTTCTTTCCCTCTCGTTTCATGGCGGATCGGGGATCATACGGACTCAGTCCCCGTTTGGGTTAGACCTTTTTAAATTCTTTTTGTTTTTCACTTAGTTACGCGTTCTTATTAAGTTCTGTTGTTTAGATCCATTTGTTTGCGAAGTTTGATGTTGTTTTTTTGCGATAATTTCAGTTGGTTACTTTACGTTCAGTTCACTTCAGCAAGCCGTTTAATTTTATTGTTAATTTTATTAGCTGTTTCTTGTTTTATTCGCTGGGAAAGTGGGCTTCTGCGGCTTTTCCCTGGGAAAATGAATTAGTACATAGTTGCTGTTTATATCTGTGCTTAGGGTTGCATTAAGTAAACTAATCAGTTGACTTCGAGCTCAGTCAGTTTGCTGGCTTCTTTTAATTGGATTTAGCTGAGTTTTTGCTGATTTGTTATCTCATAATGAAAAGATTGTTTGACTGAACCTGTCTACTTGATGAACCATTGCTGATAAAGAGGGGTGTGGTGGAAATTAATTTTATCTGTAGTAAATGTTCAAATGAATAGGAAAAAGAATTTTTTAGGAACTCTGTGATGGGATCATGCGTTGGTCAAGTATGGCAGTAGACATCATTATCATTGGATTCCAAGTATTGCTAAAGTTCAGTCCTTCTTACGGGAAAAGATGAGTCATACTTTGATTTTCTTCTTCATAACCTGAGATCATGTGCAACAAGTGTTTTGGGTTTCATCCATACACTTTTTATTCTTGTTATAGTATTTTTTTTGTTTATTATTAAAAGTTTTCATTAATTGTCTGGCTCTTCATGTACAGATATTGATCAATTATTTATAGAAGCACAACATCGATGGCTGCGGCCTGCTGAGATTTGTGAGATCCTGCGCAATTATCAGAAATTTCATATTTCGTCAGAGCCTCCGAGTAGACCGCCAAGTATGTTGCTGATACTTGTATCAAGTTAAATATGGGAAACTTGTGCTTAGCATCTGAATCAAGTACGTAGGGTTACTTATTACTTGTCTATATTGTTCCTGTTCACATCTCATCACTATTTAAGGTAAAAGAGCATGAATGAAGCAGAGGTCATGCCAGGCAAACTCGTTTCGCTTCTTGGACTGGCTCTCGAATCAATAGGGGTTTCTGTATTCCTATTCTTGCTTCGAAGTTTGTCTTAAGCATAGCCTTGTTTTCATCAACGTGGAGTCAGATGTTAAGCTGACTTTTTTGCTTTTTAAAGAGGATACTAGCATATAACCTTTATCGGGTTTGAAGTCTGATATGATATAGGTGCTAGTTTCCTGCCATGTTGTGGGCATATGACTGTTATATGTATTGAGCTCTTTTTGGTGAAATATTGTACCTATAATTAATTTTGACTTGAGCTCTATGTACAATCCTTTGCCATTTTATTCCATTTTCTAGATTTGATAGTTGCTAATTAATCTGTTATCTGATCATGAATCAACTTAAAATAGCATTATAAATTTTTTTAAAAAACCTTAAAATAGCATTATCCGCTGGTAACATCAAATTGAAACTTTGGCAGTTTTGTTGTGCCAACCAGTATTCTGATATTGGAAAGAGTTCTTTTTAACTGGTCATCCTTTTGGAGAATTAAGCACATTCTAAGCGGCCCTTTTGTTGTCTTTGATTTTTGGACGAGTGAATAGTAATGATGTGTTAGATCTTTTGGAATAAGATGGTTTTTGTGGCATAGTTATTTAGCTGGAGTCTTTTAAAGGGTTCTTATTATGAAATTAATTTCTTATTGATTCCAATAAAGTTTTCTGTCGTTTGTTAAAGGAATTGATTCAGAGAATTTCAAGATGGATATTATTTGGATATTACATGATAGTTGTTTTAGATTTTAAGGCTTTATATGGTATCCCTTGGTCTTCATCTAATGCTTGATTTTTGAATCTACTCTTAGCTTAATAATTTAAAAGAGAGTGAGTTCTCTCCATACATTGAATAAACAATTAGATAGAAAGAAGAGCAAATTGAGCTAGCTGTGGGCTTCTTATGACAATGCATGTAACCATGTGTGATACTTGCTTAGTTCTTTCCCTGTCTATACTTTGCTTCATTTTCTCAACTGTAGGTATTTACTTAATGAATTCATGCTTCACATTGTTGCATGTACTACTAGGTGGTTCTCTCTTTCTCTTTGATCGGAAGGTCTTAAGATACTTTAGAAAGGATGGGCATAACTGGAGGAAGAAAAAGGATGGAAAGACTGTGAAGGAAGCCCATGAAAAGCTGAAGGTAAGACTGCACAGTGATTACGTGTTTTTTGGAGTCAACATATGATAAACAGATGTAGAAATTGCAAATTTCTTTATAATCTAATTTACTAGATGCTGCCTTTACATGTGTACAAAATAAAAAGATTCATGACATTCGAAAAGTTTACATTCTTCAAACAATTCAGGTTGGGAGTGTTGATGTACTACACTGTTATTATGCCCATGGAGAGGAGAATGAAAGCTTTCAAAGACGTAGCTATTGGATGCTTGAAGAGTAAGTAGGACCTGATTTCTATTTTTAATGATTTATAGGCTGTTGGTGATTATTATTCCTTGAGTTTAAATGAGCATTCATGGTACATTTAATTTGTACAATTTGCTAATAGACTTCCAAGTGTCCTCTTACTGTACTTCTCCAATTCTATGATCATATCTTAAAATTAGTTTCTTTGGGGCATTGTCCAATTTTCTTATACATGACATGCTTCTGCACATAGTTTTCCAAAAGGTCTTCAATATTAGGGTTATGTTTGATTGGAGGTTTATTAATGGAATGGAATGTAATATTATTCCATCGTTTGAGAGTAAGGTTTATAATGGAATGGAATAGGATGGAGGAGGAGGATTTCATATTACATCCCATTCCATCCTAAACAGTAAAAATGAGAAACTTTCGATTTAGGGAGTTTAGGATGTAGTGTAAAATGATAAATAATTTTTCACTATATTACATTATAAACCTTCTTCCAAACAACATTTCACTATATTAGATTATGAACCCTTCTATCTTTCTTAAACAATAATTTTCTAATATTACATCCATTTATATTCCATTCTATTGTAAACCATTTCATTTCATTCCATTCCATTAAAAACCTTACGTTCAACCAAACATAGCCTAGGTATCAGACACCTAGAAAAGCTGAGAGATAGAAGACGAAGACAAAGACAAATCTTAAGTATTCTCAAGTCCTATTTTCTTTTCAAATTATATTTGTTAAACGATTTTTATGTTCATTGTCGAGAAATAGTGTTTAATCACTTTACCAAAGAGATATCTATAATTGAATAACAATGAACCTCATCGAGTGAGCCTCTGCTTGTGTTATTACATGACGTGGACAATGCCAATGAAAGACAATCAATGTCGATTGGAAAGGAAGGGGTTAGAGCAGCTTATACGCAATGCTTCACTATTAAATATCTTAGTTAATGGAAAATATTAAAGAAGTGTAGATTCTATTGTTGTTTATCTACATGAATAGATTCTTGTACAAGAAGGGTTGCATCCATGCACACGTGAAAGATAATAGTCATGCCAACTTAGGAAGGAAATTAATTTAAAATTAATCCTTCAAAATTTTATTTATCTAGTACCAAAAACATAAAAATCATATTTGACTTCAATATAGTGAGGAAAATTGGCACATATGTCGAAAATGTGGGAATGGGAAACTGTCATCGCTAAGGAGGAATTAAATGAATGATCTAAAAGGTTACTTTTCATCGTCTACATAGTTTTTTTCCCCTTTCAGAAGTGTGCCTCGTACTTGCACCAAAAGTATATGTATGCAATGTCTTATTCTTGTTTCTATGCACTCATTTCTAGTTTTGTTTTATCTCTTTGGTGATTTATAGAAATGTTTAGGGTAACAAGATTCAACAAATTAGGGCTAGAATAAGATCAATTGTGGCTGGAACAAAGAAGTATTATAAACAACTAGGGTAAGATAGTTGCCGAAATCTATATTTTAAGCATTGCCAAAATCTATATTTTAATCATTGCCTTTGCCAAAGAAACTATATTTGTTGGTTCAATATTGAGCTGGTCCCTTAAATTGGATTCTTTTTCGTAGCTTGCTTACTAAGGAATACATGACACTTTGTCGCTTTAACTTCAAAACTTCCAACAGATAAAGATTCACTGATTTTATCGATGGTGCTAGATGCAAACACTTGAGTCACCAATTTTTTTGGGTTCTTTAAGATTATAGATAATATACCTCTTGTTATTTTCCATGTTGAATATTGTAAACATTTAAGAAAAGGATGGGGGAATAATTGCTCTTTAACTCCATTTTGTGTTGCTCAACCAAATTTCTAGTTTAATGAAAAGGGTTCTCCTCCTCTAGTACATGTTCAACCTTGAGATCTCAAGTGGCTTTTTGTCACTTTCCAGATTCTCCATAAGGTCAGCACGAGTTACTAACACTAGAAGGCTTGCACAGCCTGGGTCAATTCTTCAATCACTCAGTCTCATGTTTTCAAACACCTTTTGTGGTCTGTTTGCCTCTTTCCTGATTTCTATCATGATCAACCATAGTTTTGAAACAAAAAATCTTTGTAGGGATATAGGACTACGTGGAACTTTTAGTGTTGCTGCCACGTGATGCAGAGAAGGTTTAGGAGAACATAAGGCTAGAATAGAGTTGATTGTGCCTGGCAAATTATTTATAACAAAATCCTTCTCAAAAAACATTCAAAATACATAGGTAGTTATATTTCTCGAGCGAAAACCTTATTCATACTTGTCTTATCAGAAATACTACTGAAATAGGAAAATCAAGTTCAATGCCTCTAAAGAAAAATCTCGCGGCTACATACTACTGGACTTGTGCAGAATTAATCATAATAGGAAACACATATTAAAGTCTAAACTAAATAAGAAAACAACACACTAATGGGACTAAACTACATAAGAATCTTGGACTTTGGAACGGGGGCTCCTGCATCGCTATGAGATTAATTCTCATAATAGTTTTTATTTTGGAAGTACATATTCCCAATCTGATCTAGTACCATTTGGTGTGAGTGGGGTTGTTAGGATAGTTCTTTCTCTTAAACCTACTTTTGTGTGCATATTTCAACATTTGTCTAAGCCGCATTGCATTGCTCCATTTACCAACAGCATACTTAGTGTAAGTGGGAATCTTTTAGCTTGTTGTGATCTAAAATTTTCTCACAGTTGCTCTTAAAAATTTTATAAGTTGACTATCATAAATGTATGTTTTGTAAACTTTACATCACCTCATATGTACTTCAGTTGTACCTTTGACTGAACGATTTCCTGATCCAGTAACTATGTTCCCCTGATATCCTTCTCTGTCTTACTTGCGACTCAATAGTTTAGTGCCTAGAACTCCTGTTCCTCCTTTTGGCAGCTCTACTTCTCAATTTGACCTTGGTTTTTCTCACATGCCTTATAATTTCATCCCTTGCATCACTAAATAACAATCATCTATTCAAATAAAATGGAACCTTTGTGTGTATTTTTGACATTTCTTTCCAATATTTCAAAGAGGATAAGAAATCACCATTGGCTATTATAAACATTTGTGTCTCAGCTCAGACATAATCTTCTTGACTCCATAATGAGCATCAAAAGGCAAAGTTTTGCATGGAACTTTGGAATAATGTAACTGATCAAGAATGAGAGATCATAATTGCAATCACGTTTGTAGTTTAAACTGAACATGAATACTTGTTGTTCTTGAGCTATATGAATTTTAGGTGTAAAATTTCTGTTGTGAAGGAATAAGAATTTATTCAATTTGTTCCCATTTTTATTTTCCCCTCTAATGCTCTAAATACAAGCTTAGAGAAGGAACATTCTGTGGAATTGCAGAATGAATGTATAGGTGGTTGCTCTCTCTCTCTCTCTCTCTCCATATCTCTACCTCATGTACTTTATTCTAATACTAATTTACCTTTCTCAAGAAAAGGGAGAGTTCCTTGCATCCCCTCAATTTCAGTAGGTTTGTGTCCTATTTTTACTTATGCTTCTTTAATTGTCAAATTAAAATTCAAGCTGTGATCTTTTTTCTTTTAGTTTAGCATGTGCTGTTATTGTTCCTATAGCTTTTTATCTTTGCCCTTTCACTTCACTGTATTCTTATACAAACATGCTCCATGCTGCAGGGAGTTGATGCATATAGTTTTTGTCCACTACCTGGAAATAAAGGTATTAATCAATTTCCATACTCTGTATTGTTTGCTTTGTTGTAGTTCTTTTGAAATTTCAATGTTTTCATGGGATATATAACCAAATAGTTTATATACTCTTGCATGCCATTCTGGCTATAAAAGTTTTTAAAATGCTATTGTTTTAGTGGATTTTAAACATGGGCAAAACTTGGTGCAGTTTGGTTTGGTTGTTGCTTTTGGATCCTTAAAGCAGTGTTTGACTTGTAGTGATATGAGAACAAGTATCAAATGTACTAATTTTAGATGGCTGAGTTGATCCAAAAATCAGTAGTGAATGATGATGAGGTGGTTCAAATCATCATTCATCTCAGTGGGAATTCTTCATTTTCTGAGTACTGATCACATACATATTTAAATCTCTCATGCTTGGTTCCTCATCGTGGGATTAAATCTATGTTTTGTGTGCTCTTTGTATTTACATTATTTTATTGGATGTTGGGATGTTGGGGCAGAGGTGTTCCAAATTACTTGTGCACTTAATAATAATCACTGACAGAGAAATGCAGACATTGCAGCTTTTGGTTGTGTATGAAGATTTCTTAGCATCAGAGTATTCTGTTTTGTTTTTTCGCTCTAGAAGCGCTTGTTGCTCCTTTTGAGGTTATCTGTAAGATTCTTTGGATTTCTAGTCTAGGTATAAGCTTTGAACGTGACAATTGTAGTCCATGTTCAGCTTCAGATATTCAATTTTGCTTATAAAGAAAGTCTATTTTCACGTAGTTTCAAGATAGTATGTAATTTCTGCTGATGTAATTATTTTAGACTCAGGTTTTGATATATATGTCCTCAGGGTAGCAGAACAAGTAACAGCCCTTCAAACAGCTCTGCCACAAATCACATTAAAGAACCCTCAGGAAAAACAGATTCTACCAGCCCAACAAGCACTCTTTCATCATCATGTGAAGATAATGATTCAGGTGACCTGCTTCTTTTCTCTTGGTCCTTTTCAATCTCCTTTTATACAATGGGGAAACATGGATGTTGTTGTGAAGGTGGATAATAACTGTGATTAGGCTTGACAGTAAGTTATGTACTATTTGTTGCAGCTGATAGTCACCAGGTGAATTCCAGATATTACTTTCCTGAGTCACCCCAAATGCAGAATAGTTCGGTGATTGGCAAAATAAATGGTGGGCTATTGAGTCCTCATCTTCCATATCCTGGTTCAGGTAGGTGGTGCTCTTGTTTCTAGAATTCGGAATTCCTTTCCTGTTGTATATGGCCCATTTCTGTTTTTCTTCATATAAATATCATGCATGATTGAGATTCAAAATTGATTTTTTAACCTTTTCACCTTTACAGCAGAAAATCGCGAAGTTCAGTCTTCAAAAACTGGTGTGGCTCCCATCTCAGTTCTTCATGGAGATAGATTGGTTAATAATGATAATGCTACTCATAATATTGACTCCCAAAGTCTGACATCCTGGGAGGAGATCTTGCAACAGTGTACTACAGGATATGGTAACTTAGCTTCTCCTGTATCAGCAAGTTCCAGCCAAGCTGGCAATATAGGGATTGGAGGTAATATGACCACGGGTGAGGTTTTATTTCCTGGAAATGCCACCAGAGATAGGTTTGATGGTTCTCTGCCCCTCCAATCTAACTGGCAGGTGTGTTACTGTTTCAATATTCTCTGATTTACTGAGCCTTCCTATCATTGTAATTGGTAATCGAATAGAGAAAACGTAGTATCTGAGATTGTGCAGCATTCATCATTGTATTCTTGTTTACGTTCTTTACTATTGTTAAAGGAGCTTTTCTCCTGTTGTCTAGTGAAGTGCTAATGAAAAACATGGCTTTTGATATCTTGATTGTGTATTTACAATGAGGGGAAGTTTATTTGAGAACTATGGCTGAATTAATGTAATTTTCATCTTTAAGATGCAGAAATTTTCACGGAGAATGATGATTGTGCATATTGTAACATTGTGAACAGAACTAAATTTATATTGTTCAAATACCTTCCAAAAGTATGCCTGTTAAGTATGTTAATATTTCATATTGGCTAGGAGTTAGAGCCTGATAAGTCTTATAAGGTTTGGGTAATCTTCCTCCTTTTAAGGTGCCTTTTTGGTGGAGTTGGCTCAGTTTTATAATGGTATTAGAGCCTACTTGGGCCATCTGCGGATCTCTAATTCTGTAAACTTCATGCATCAGATGTTCAGGCTCTTAGTTCGATATTGAGGTTGTCACAGGTATCTGACCCTGTGGGCAAATCACAGATTTCTAATCCTGTAAAATTCATGCATCAACAAATGTTTCGGGCTCTTTGTTTGATGTTGGGCTTCTCCCGGTGTCGAGTCTTGTGTGCCACTTGTAGAGTCCAATCCTGTAAACTTCATGCGTCAGGTGTCCACTCTTAGGTGTGAGTGGGTGCGTTGAAGTGTGTCAAATTCCTGCATTAATTAGGAGCAATATAGAAGGAAAGGCCCATAATGCTTTAAGGTTTGAGTTTACAATGTTGTTCCTCCTTCTGTATGAACCACTGAAAACCTATCCTACACACT